>SSNP01000008.1:6968528-6998213 GCA_006937955.1 Pachypanchax playfairii
ACTGTAGTGAAAGGCCTGGAAGACATTTGGTCTAAATTCCATGAATTATCCAGGGCTTAAAAAGGCATGACAAACATGGAATGGATAATAGAGGGTTATTCGTGTTTCTACTGCTGTTTTCTCATTCTTTCATTTCTTCTTTTGTAGTTCATTCTTTTTATCTCCCTTTTCCTCAACTTAGCGCTAAACTTAGGACTGAACTTTTTGAGTCAGTGTAGTCTTCAACCACCTCCCAAGAGTCCCCTGTGTAACTAAAACGTTCTGCAGTTGCTTTCATAATCAGTATCTCCATACTTTACAGAATTTGTCATCCTAATGGAACTTATACATAATTCAAAGATCCTTCCTCTGAGATTGATTGCTTGCTTGAATAAATACTGTGGCAATACAAAAAGACCAAAAAAGGCAAAACCCAATAATTGAAGTTTGGGGGCACAGTGGTGCACAAACCAACCCACTATCCAAATGAGTGATGTGTGTGCCTGTGCTTTTGTGCTTAGTCTATCACTGAGTGTCCTTTTCAAGGATCACAGGCCAATCTCCTGTTGGCGATAGCCTTCAGTCTTCTCAAAGGTCGGCAGGTATGACTCACTCAGAGATGAGAGGCAAAGATGAGAGGAGGACAACCGTTTACATGAAAATGTAACAAGGCTCTGAATATTGGATGTGCTTAGACAGTTATGATAAATTATGATGACATAAAGAGTCATTTTAATATCTGCTGGTACATAATCCCATAAAAAGCAATAGCAAATGGCATGTTGAGACATCTGTTTGAACATTAAAGTCCCCAAAAGCATATTTCTTTCTGCTTTTTATGAATGGTACAGCAATCTTCACATATTGTACTGCATTCTTTCAGATCAGATCACATACTATGGAAAGTCGCTTAAACAAAACTATCATAAGTAAGGGAGTCATTGTTTAGGGACTTCTCAGATTGCTGATCCTACTTCCTGTTCACACCACCAAAAACAATTGATGTATCCAATTTAATTACAAAATACACATATACTAAGATCGGGCAACCCTTTTGCACATCATGCATCATTTTAGGCTCGCATTGTTTTTTGTTTTGAATGAGATGTTCAGTAAAAACAGTTACATCTAAGAATGTAATGTGGTAATAGAAAGATTTCTATTGCCCTTAAAATCATATAAATCAGAAAACACCAATAGGATAAAAAAAAAAAAACCTTTGTTCAAAGGCTTATGACATATGAGTTTTATTACAGACATTGAAACTGTGGACTCCTAGAGCTTGTGTCAAGTCACTCAGCTGGAGTCATAAAAGGGTGACAGGGAGACATACAGTCTCATAATGGCTTTTAGTTAACTTGGACAGTTTTCTTTCTGTTAGAAGAAATTTAATAAAATAGATATACTGTTTGGTAAACAAAACAATAAAAAATTATTAGCCATGGAACTTTTCTGAAATATGACTTTTTAATGAATCCCTTTCCATTTATTTATCATGTTCTCATCTTACTTCATTTTTATCTCTCCATCAATAATTTTTCTACAGTCCTTACATATCACAGCCAAAATAGTGTGTAAATTATAGAGAAATGATCAATATAATTATGAATATTGTCAGTTAGATAGATGGAGGGAAAGTAATAGGATGGGATAAGAAACAACAGCTTTTAATTTCTGAGTTTCTTTGTTGTTCCATTAACGTAAGCTTGGGAGTAATAACAAAAAAGGAGGAAAATTCCCTTGTACTTTAAAAAAAAAGTGCCTGTACTTTGAAAATTCATCCTAAAAGCTATAAAAATCTTTAAAAAAAGAATTGTAAACATGAGGAATATTTTCTGCCTGTGTTGCATATTAAAACATCATAATATCTTTCCTCTCTGTGAATTGTTTGCTTTTTATTTGCTCCTACGTTGCCACAAATGCTAAGCAAAAGTGCACATAAAAGCCATATTTTTCCTAATCCCAAAAAGAGTGTATGGTGCCTGGCACATACTCTTCACATCCTGGCCTGCAGAGACAAAACAGGGAACATTCATCTCTTGTCAAACAAAAGGAATGAGCCAGAAAACACAAGGCTAACTCCGAGACGATGACGCCTTGTTAGTTTGATGAAATGAGTTTTGTGTTTTCCAAGTTTGCCTCACCAGTTAACATTCACAGTGCTAAAAGTCAGTCAGTTTCAAAATAATGTGCAACCAATTTTCTTTTTATGTACACAAATGCATGCCTGTATATCATTCAGATAAAACGCACACACACGTGTTGGCCCACGTCTGTATGAGAGTCAAGGTCAAATGAAAAGACCAAGATGAGATTTGTTGGTCCTCTGTGCAGCTCTGCAGTCCATTCTTTCTGTTTAACATGCATAGTCATGTATTACTGTGCTGCTGATTGACTTTGTGCTCTGAGTGTTTAGCTTAGGCCTGACCAGCAGGAATATAGGGTGATTAGCTTGTCTGATATTTTCATACCTTTCTCTCTCTCTCTAATTACATTATGCTTTCTGAGCCCTGTTTCACTGCCAGGCCCTCTTTCCAAACAGCAACACTAATAGAGTTAGGCCTAAGCCATTGTGTCATGTCAGAAATCCTTTAGCTCATATAGATTTTCAATACAGTGGAAGAAAAAGAAAGTTGGGGAGCACGTCATATGTGCTGCTCTGCTCTGTGTGTAACGCTGAAAATAGTCAGCAGATGCAGGATGATGGTATTGAAAGAAGTGTATTTTTATACTCCAACTTCTCAAAAGGTTGTTCTAATTAAGGATTTAAAAATGAAAACATGCATAAGATGCACATTCAACACAGAGACACTAAGATTCTCTATTTCCTCATTCTTTCCTGTCCACTGCCTCTCCATTAATCACACACACACATACACAGACACACACACACTTGAAGGCAGTAGATGGCCTTATGCCAGAAGTATCTCTGATAGTTCCCTTTGTCTTTGAAGCTTTTTGGACCAAATTGTTCCACTGATCATAAATGTCATATCATCCTTTCTCTTTCCCCCTCCCTCTCTTCATCTCTTTCTCCTTCTATGGCTTTGTTCTCTAATTGGGAGTTTGTGTAGCTGTGGGTGCATTCATGAGAGTAAGCACATCTGTGTGTGTGGCAGTGATCAAATGTTTATGGTTTTGTTTATATATCCATAAGTGCTCTGATTACATGAATTAATGTTTCGGCCATTCTTTCTCCATGTCCTTCTCTGTCCATCTCTGCAGAGATCTCAGTGAGAACCAGATTCAGGCTGTTCCAAGGAAGGCTTTCAGAGGAATCACCAATGTTAAAAACCTGTAAGTACAATAAGCTTCTTTTTTCTGTCCGTCTGTTTTTCTTTTCCATCCATATTGTTGTAATAGAGATTCAGTATGGTTGTAACATACTATGGTGTCATAGTTTCATGTCAGCAAATGTGAATAAAGCAACATAGAAAACCATTATATAAGCTAAGCACTGATATCAGAATGTGCTGTTTTTCTATTTTCTATATTAAAAGTTGAATAGGGACCACGAACACCATAGCGACATCTAGTGTGTGGATGTTGTAGTTGCAACAACAGCACATGGTTTCCAGCCATCCGGATGCCAGGTTTGACATTTCCACTTGCATTTAGATGCCGTGAACATTTTTTTATTTGGGTCCATCTGTTGTAGCTTCACCCAAATTCACTCTGGTTTTTGATCTTCTCTGGTCCCCCCTTTTCTGAGAAGGATAACAAAATCTCCAGGGCTCTGAAGCAGCTGCTTGACTTTCTGACTCCACCATTTTCACTGTGCTAAACTTTATTAGACTACCCGCAATGGCAACCGCTATTGGATGTTAGATGTAAGCATAATACCAGTGGCGTGCCTATCACAATCAATATTTTATTATATTTTACTTCAGATATAATTTTTAAAGGAAATACTGTACTTTTCATTAAACATCCTTCTAAATGCCCCGTGGAGGTTTACTTTTTAAAAATAGCTTTTTACAAATTATTTCATATTCAACCTTGAATGTGTTGAAGCAAATACAAATGTGTCATTAGAGTTTACAAAATTTCAACAAAAAATCTTTCCAACAAAGGAAAATACACAGAACTTTACCTGAAATGTCTTAAATTTCATCAAGAAATATCTAAACAAGATACAACTTTGTTTAGAATAGATGGTGCTTTAGTGCTGATAAAAGTCATTTTTCACTGTAGTTGCGTTCTTCCTGGTGTCTTTTCCTTTTCTGCATAACTTATCTTTTATTTCCATCACTCCCCTCCTCCACCATCTCACCACCTCCTCAAAGCAAAAGCTTTATCATCACTTTTTCTTTCCTCCATCACCTGCCACCTACCCTCTATCCCCTCCACTCCTTGGATCTATTTTTTTTGCACTTTTATTTCATTTTTTTCTCCTGTTCCTGTCACTGTTCCCTCACTTTCTGGTAAGAGATGTTTTCTCCTCATATAAAATGTTCAATACCACCCTGTCATTTATTCATGATGTCCTAATCACCAAAACTGTGATCAATATGCTGCCTAATCAATCTTCCTCATCAATAACAGCTGATCAATTCTGCCTCTAAACTAGCAGACAGACTCTTGGGACAGTATCCTTAATGTGAAAAAGCTCAATAAAATAGAATAAAAATTTCATCCAAAATAAAGAGTATTTCTAAAAAATGTATTCTATTTAGTGCAGCCACTGCAATCTTTTATCTCACTTGAATATTTTGAACTGCCAGAGCTAAACCTTTGGAGACTTACAAGTGCTTTAATTTATGTCTTAACACCTCTATTTTATGCCAAATAAACATCTGTATCCATAAAACAGGAACATGTGTATCCTGGAATGGAGATACTTGTTCCGTTTTCTTTTTTATTGGGCAATTTGTGAATAGATTAATATGCATCTTGCCACACATTAGTAATTCTCTGTCAACTTACAGACAAATGGGCTCCTCTGCTTCATTTCAGCTCCCAAAAGAGAAATAAATTCAGCATGGCTGCCAAAATATACAGGGGATTATTTCTCTTAAGTTAAACTGTCATAAAATTGCTTGCGAACTATGTGCATGTACAAGTGTTTGTTTTTGTGCACACAAGTAAGTAAGTGTAAGTTACTGTGGCAGAGCTCCAAACCTTGGAGTTCAGTTTGGCCTCTGATCATTTAATCTACTTTCGCCTCTTGCATAGGACTCAATCCAAACAAAATGCTTCACAACACCTTCCTTCTTTGACCTTAGACTCACTCACATTTTACAACCATTTGATACTGAGTGCCAGCAAGTAAACAGCTGCAGAGCTTATCTCATTGTATCTCTAACCTTATGGTACCTTGCATTTGATATTAATGTCTTGAAGCTGTATGTACTCTATCCAGGATGGGGTTGCTGAGTTTGCAAACTCTTTGTGTAGATACCAAGGATCAAGGCAGGCCTCTCTCCATTTGTGAAAAAAAAAAAATCTGTGGCACATTTTGATTAAATTAACACTGTTCCAACAGCATGTTTTATTCCAGTTTCTTTAGAGAAGGTATTGCCTAATGTACCTTTAGTCAGTATCATGCTAAATGTTTCAGGGGCTGTTTGAACAGAGAATAGCAACAATCTATTTAAATTAGTTAGGTTTTATTTGAAATGATACATGTTAATAAGTAGTTTTTACCCCAAATCAGGAAACATAATTCAATTATTCAGTCTTTTAGCACTTCCTGTCACCCCACCAAACTCTGTACAAATAACATACATATCCAAATAAACAAAACAATACACAGATTTTTTGAATGAAGAAAAAACAGAACAAGTTTAAGACCTGAGCCTGAACTAGATTGCTAGAACAATAACATTTTTTTTCTTTAAATTAATGATAACATAAAACATTTAATCAGTTTTGAGATACGTTATGAGCTGTACATACTTTACCTAGTGTGTGTTATGATCATTTGTGTGTATAGTGAATTTGCATAAACAAAAAAAAAAAAAAAATGACAGCACAGCCCACCTACAGATCATAAAAAGGACAGTAATACAGTAACATTTTCAGTTTCTCCACTGGTCAGCCAGAAATGTTAAACCTGCAATTACAAGATTTTTCAGACATCGTTCAATAATCTCCACTCTAAAATCCTGCAGTTTAATTGTACCATTTAACACCAGATTTACTGCTCTAATATGGCTCTTTCCTTTCTGCTTAGTCATATCAGTCAAATTGGATGGTAAAATGGGCTTCCACCAATTAAAATGTTTGCACTAAATAGCTTTGACCCACAAGGTTAATAGTTTTGCTCTCTTCTGCTTTCTTAAATTTAATCTATTTAAGTTTTGACTCCACTTCAACCAATCAAACTGCATCAATTTTATTTCTCTGCCTTCCATTATCTTTTACTCCCCTCCATCATGTAAAAGCACATTATTGTCTTCTGGGCATTTTCAACAATTTTCCAGTAAACAAGACACCCCCCCCCCCAATCCTTCCATCAGAATTCCTGTTATCTCCTCTGATTCTGGGCTTTAAAAGTTAGAAACAGGCATTTGTCTCACCATTCCTCCCGTTTTACCAATCTCTCCTCATTCCTTTCACCCTTTTCTAACTGGCAACCACTCAGAAAAACTCCTTTTATCCCAACGATATTCCCCCTTTACTTTTGCTCCCCCCCTCCCCACTGCCCCTCCATCCGTCCCTCCATTAGACAAGGTGACTCCTGCAGTAAAAGGCTCCAACCCTCCATTATACCGGGATAAAAAACCTTCATGACATTCTGTCCCTGGTGGACACAGCATTGATTTTCTCATATGTCTCTCTCTCCTTCCTACTTTGTTTCTGTCTCTTTCTCCGTCTTTCTTATTCTCAGTCTGTCTGCCCTTTTTTGTTTCACTAACTCTGATTCTTGGAGGTTAGGGTCTCCATCTTTCTGTTTTAGTTGTCCCCTTTAATGCTGCCCCTTGGCACCCATAGCCCTGTATTGCATACATTATTGGCTTTTCCTTTTACACACAAATTCATACACTGCAACACATCTTTTTGACCTACCATCAAATGACTGAAACAGCCAAGAACCTGGCAAACCTGATTACTGTAGCCTTCTGCTAACCTAAGGAGACAGATATATGTGAATTTGTGTGTAGGTGTAAGCTCTCCTGTACATTGTGCTGAGTGCAGTTGCTGACTGCAGGGCCTGTCGTTTCTCTAAATTCAACATGTCAGTCAAAGTCCAAATAATAAAAGTAAATACTGAGTTTGAATGAATAGAATATATGCTGCCAATAATCCTGTAATCCACCTTTTTATGATTTTCCAAACAACGTATTACGGTATGTATGCTTACGTTAGATTTCATCATATCTAATCAGATTTAGCTAAATCAAATCTTCCTTCATGTCTGGCCTTTTCTGATTGTGTAATTTCCTCATTTGTCTTGTCTTATCAGAGAAGATCATAATGTTAACCCCACCCGCAGCGCTCCAGCAGTGCAGCATGTCTGTTGTAACATTTGTACCTCCTTAGACTTTCACCTGAAAGGATCAAAAAAGACACAATGTGAGAGAATCTATATTCCTAATTCATATTAATGTTCACCTAGTCTAACGCTTGCTAAAAAGATTCTTCCACATGTAGAAAATCACAAATCAAATAAATGAAACTAGCTCATAAAAATAATAAAAGTTCATGGGAAGAAAAAAATGAGAAACTTTTTGGTAATGAAACTCACTGACCCTTCACATCACCACCCCCGCTACAAAACAATAAGGAATAAATTGTAAGAGTGAAGAATTCCCTTAAGTAAAATTATGTTGTCCGCTTACATTCTTAAAATGGATGTGGAATAGGTTTTCAACATTTTTACAATTTTTACCACAGGCACTGACATCTCTTGATTTTATATAAGTTTCTGTTCACCATCCAGCTAAAAAAGCATTTTAATTGTTGGGATCTTTCACATTAATGTATTTGATGGAAATACTGCTTGCTCCTTCAATAACTTAAAAAAAACTACTGAAATTATGTTTCAACTCCATAATGGAGAAGTATCTTTTTACCTTTTTAAATTTCATCAGGTACAGAATATACATGCAGAGTTAAACATCAATAACAACATGTACAATAGATGTTGGAGGTGAGATTGCTGATCGTGAACAGTTGAGTTATTAAGCAGATAGGTAGCAGGTGTGAAACGCTGAACAAAGAGGAGCTGAAACTCAGAGTACAATGAAACACAAATCCAAAATCCCAGGAGGTCTAAAAACAACAAATGAATGAAAAAAAATTTACGTCCTGAACCAACACTGTGATAAAGTCTCCAGATGTAGTCATTTAAAAAAATGTATCCTAAATTTTCATCAGTTAACAATATCCCACAATATATGCTTCTATATGCTCGTTTCTTCAGACTGTTGAACTAAACCTTCTCAGATGTTGTATAACAATATTCATTATGTAGCTATTGTTTTATTTTGTTGCTCATCTTGAAGAGAAACACGTGCAAAAAAGACAGAATGTCACAGTTTCGCTTAACTCTCAACATGTAACTCACACATATTGGTTGAAGTATATGTACTATGAATATGAACATATATTTACTATATGAAGTACATATAGTTTTAGTGTGTTACCTAAGGATCACATCAGATATGATACAGTTGTTGATGCTTTGACATAACACATTTGTGCTTTTTATCTTCTGCAATCGCCACATTTTCAGATTGCACCCTTTTCTTTTCACTTACCTGTCTTATAATTCTTCCAACAATTTAATTGTTTTGTAGGTTTTTTTTTTGTTTGTTTTTTCAGAACTTTAATCTGATGTTAAACATATGCAGACTGATGGTATATCTCTAGGTGCTTTGTAACATGTCCAGTGAAAATAACATGTAATCCTTTGGTAAGTAAAACAAAAACTAGAAAGACATTTTATTAGTGGCCCAATGAAAAAGAAGCCACCCCATGGCTTTAGTGCTTCAGCTTTCTCGTTTCTGTCGTCTTCTCCTTTATTTTCTCCCTGTGAAACCCCTCCATGCTTCGTGCACCCATACCCACAATCCAGTGCAGGATAGCCGTTTGTTTGAATTATGACTACAGCACCTTAGAGAGAGGTGAGAATATTGTGTTGTCTGCGCACATATACACACACACACACACACACACACACACACACACACACACACACACACACACACACATCGCAATGCGGCTTCTCTGTCATTGCAGATGCTTACCTTCAGCTGATTTTATGTTTACTACAATTCTTACAATGAACATCTGGCGGTAGGCATAAAAATATACAAACAGGAAGGAAAAAAAAAGAAAAAGAAAAAACCTTCTTGAATCTATAATGTAGTGCAACGAGGATCAGGACATGATAGTCAGCTTCCTGAAAGGTTTACCATCATTCCTTGAATGACACCAACCCCCTCACACACACAAACTTGCTTAAATGGCAGGATGTGGCTAATTCATTAGAAGGTCATGCTCAGCAGAGAGGAGGGAAGAGGAGGGGGAAATGCCAATAGATTTATTTATAATGTAAAATATGTCTGTAGCTGAAGTGCATTCACCAAAAGTTCTAGGGTTTTAAATAATGGTTTAAATTACATTTTATTTCCGCAAACAAGAAAAACAGAAACAACTGTATGAACTGGAACATTTAAAAGCGCTTTCTTCATATGTTTCTGGTTAAACTGATATTTTCATTTAATTACAGTTTAAAAAACAGCCATAACACTTAAACAGAAGGCGTTTGCATCAAGGACTGTCTTTTAAAAATTTTACTAAATATACCATTAACACTCCTTGTTAATATATCAAATGATTATTTGCATGAAACCAGTTGCAGGGTATATTTTTTGCCTTTTTATTCCATTCATTATTTTCTCAGTAAATATTTCCCACTCATGGACCACAGTGATGCTTTATGTACAAGTGTGGAGCCCTCTTTACCCCAGATGGTTGCAGAGGAAGTTTTGAATCAATTTGCCAATAGCGCTTATGATAAACACACTAATTGTTTGGATTGAAATTAAACTTTGAACCTCTTCTCTATTATCTGTAACAAACATGTCTGCAAAGTAACACACAAAAGCACACGAGTGCTTTGAATACAACATGTTGGTATTAATGCAGGAAGCTCAGACAGACACACAAAGTTGCCCTCATCACAGACTGATACCAATCATGTCACTGCTAATCAGGGTGCTTGGAGAACAAAGCTGTCAGTGGAATCAAATCATATCACAGATGATGAAATCGTTTTCTGTGGATGAAGACGGAAGATGAAGTACATGCCCACCAATATGAATCCAGAGGTTATTTTCAATTTTTGACAAATTATTGATATATAAGACTTCTTGGAAACATGACTTCAAAGTTATCAAAGAGAGTTCAATGGAAGTGAATACAAGTGAAGAGCTGAGCATATTTCAGCAGCAGTCTGTTAGTCCTTAACATGACCACTGAGTTTTGAGGTTCACATCCATCAACACATCTAGAAGTTCTGTCACAGTGAATTTTTTAGGGACAGTATAGTAACATACAGCTCTGCTTAAAAGTTTTAGTCATATAATATTTGCCATCAATATATTTTTTTTTTTCAAGAATAGATAGGTAGTTTTCCTGAAGCTATTAATTGTTTAGGTTAAAACCATTGAAAACTATCATGATATTAAAGTCACTTTGATGTGTAAATCTGAAAACAGAGATTTGGTCTCCCTTTGACTGTCTCTTTGATGGTTATTTTTACAGTGTAGTTAAATATAGTTATCAGAACAACTGGCAGGCTGCAGTGCAGCTGCTCATTTGGCTCACTGTGATTTTAACTTGTCTCACCTCTGAGGCAGCTGGCAGCAGAGTGGTAGCATTTTCTCAATTTTTAGTTTAATAACTTTATATTGTTCAGTTTTTCATTGACCTTTTTCATGAAAAGTTACATGTATTTAAACAGGGTGTTTGAAAAAGGGATTGAGTAGGAGCCTTTGTGTAATCAGAAGTTTTTAAAAGAAAAATAATTAGACAATAAAGGAATGTTAAACTTTGAGTATCTTTTGGCAGAAAAATGCTCAATAAAGGGCAGTCATGATTATAGGTTATAGTTTGGAATGAAAAACAGAAAACAGAATCTACCAAACCAGAAAATCACTGAAGTCCATCAGTAATGATGTGATCAGATGCTGATATAATTTCCTCCTGTAAACTTCCATCTTCTCTTTATTTATTTTGCATGCTAATTTCTCCGATGTGTGAATTCATCTAAACTGAAAGCAGGATCAAACTTCTGGTTTGAGTTTACAAAAGGTGTACAAGGAATGATGATATATGAACCATTTCATCCTATAAGGATATTTACTAATAAATTACTGTATCAGTAGGCTATGTTCATCTTTTTAATGCTATTTGTATATATCTTATTAAAACCTCAACATGCCTTCTACAATAACACTGTAATCATATATTTAGTCACCTTAAGAAGTACATTAGTGGAAAGTCAAAAACTTTAACAGCTTAGTCAACTTCAGCAGAATCAATCTACATCTGACACCTCAGACTGGAAGCCAGTTCTCCTGCCAAAAATATTTTAGATAAAATACAAACATGGCATAACCATATGTTCATCATCCCCAGACTCGTGTTTTAATCTCAAGTTGTTTAACACGTGCTCACTCTCACAACTCACTTGCAACAAGTGAGCAAAAAAAGAAGAAAGTCTCAATTCCAAATTCTGTTGAACCATTTTTAAAACAAACAGCAAAACTCTTTAAAGCTCCACTCAGTTGTTAAAGTACAACACAATATAGTTTAAATCAACTCTAATACACAGTTACATCACATACAATAAGAATAAAATATGTTATCTGTTTAAAAAAAAAGGCTTTGGAGGGTTGAAAATAATTATATTGCTAGCTGAACCTGGCTTGTTGGCATAGAGTGGTTTACTTTCATGAGTCCAAACCATGTTCATGCCAACTGTTAACCACTAGCAGCTGGTCAGAATCAGTCAGACATGAAACAAGTGCTCTCAGAGTTTAATGATCAAAAATGAAAATTACAGTTTGCTCTGTATGACAGAAGTCTTGCCAGGAAGAAAATATGTTCAGGTTGGTTTTAGAAGATACTTTAGTAAATTTAAAAAGATAAATAATCCTGAGCTCTACTAGACACTAAATGTTCAGTCTCTCAGTTTTGACTGAAATCAAACTATTGGTACCTTTTTAGCAACATTTCTGTTAAAAATAGAGACAGGAAGTACTTGAGCGGTACCTGTGGGGCACTATGTGACATTTTTCAGGTATTTTCAGGTTTAGATGCTCACAGTGAGAACATGCACGCATAAAACCAAACCAAATGAGGTAATTCCTCCTTTCATTCAGAAAAAAAAGAGCTTCTGCTTTAGGAAACACCCCCTTTAGGGTAAAAGCTGACATGACTGATATAACAAGGGCAGCAGTGCTCCATGCAGCAGCAGGGCTCAGTATAAGAGGAAAACGAGATTTAAAAGGTTGATAAAAGAGAACAAGGTGCAGGAATATGGATTAGTGATGGATAGATGGAGTGTGAGATGAGGAAATATAAAGAGGAATCAAAGATGAGAAGAGAAGGCTCAAGAGAGAAAAAACGGATTATGAATGGAGAGGTAGAGAGAACATAAAAATGGAGAAGATGAATACTTAGGAAAAGGAGAAAAAAAAGAATAATATACAAGTCAAAGAAAGGGGGATTAGCAATAGAGGGATCTTGTGGAAGAAAGAGATCAGGGTAGAATGATGTGCTTTTATGTGCTTGTGTCTTGAGAGCAGTAACTAAAAGTTCACTCAGTTCTTGTCTATTTGTATTTTTTCCTCAATTGAGTTCATTAATCTCTGCAAGTAAGTGAATCTTTCTCTTAGTTTGTATGTAACTGCAACATACTGTCACTCAAATTCACCATAAAAATAAAAAAAGGCAGGTAAGTGCAATAGTTTCTATTTGCACCTAATTCATCCACTTTTCTGCAGAAAAAAGAAACAATCGGTCAGACAATTGTTCCAGTAAAGATCTATCTTACATGTCTAGAAAGCATAGATATATGCAATCTCATTTTAACATACACAAGAGCACACTTTATCAACCATGACAATGCCCTGTATTTTTACCATGAATTACAGCTCAAATTGCATGAATCTCATACAAAACATCCAACCAATCTTTCATTTTAGGAAAAAGATAATAGATTTCAGAGTATTTAAGGAATAAAAGTTGACATTTGACATTTTTGTGATTACATGTACCCTGTGTTTTCTATAAATGTTAAATGCAAACATCTTGCCTTGGCCACTGGGCTCTGGGGGGTAGGAGGGACAAATGGTTAGATGGATGGAAGTAATGGAAGGAAGGAGGGAGGAGTGGAGGTTCAGGGTTGTTGGGTTCATGAGAGTTGGATGCTGAGGGAGTTAAATACCAAGAGCTAAGCAAATTAAAGTAAAAGCAAAAGATGAACGACAGTAGGGTACAGGGTGCATCTGGAAGAGCAGCAAACAAGTCGTTGAGCAAGCCAAGGGAGGAGGGTGAAGGTATTGGAGAAAGATGGAGGAAGGAAGGAGAACGGGAATGAGAGGCAGAGTCGTGACTGTAGGTTGATTTACGGAGGCTTTCCTTTTAATGAAATTGTTTCAGTGACAGAGCCGGTAAAAGGCCCTTAATGGATTGGCTGGCCTAATGTAATGAAATTACTCCCTCTTTCACTACAGAGAGAGGAAAAAAGAATAAAAAAAGAACTTAGGGAGGGGGGTGGGGGTGCGGGGGGTGGGAGAGGAGAAATGCAATTAATATTTACAGAACAGACAAGCAGGGTGGGCTTTAGTGGCACTCGCTCTCCCCTTCAGTGTGTCTGCCTCTCTCGTTCCTCTCTCTCCTGGTGGCCAGTGTGCAGCGGGTGGGCGGCAGGGGAGTGAGGTGATAGGCTGACGGCAGGCAGGCCACTTCAGCACACCGGTCTCCTCTCTCGTGCTCTCCTTTTCCTCTTCTCTTCTCCTCTGGGCCGGTCACATCTGCGCTGAGGTGAGAGACTTCACCTCAGCTTGTGCTCTGCCATCTGGACTAGTTTTCCCCTGAGTGTGTGTCTGTGAGAGTGTGTAAGAAAGGCTTACCGCCGGTGTCTCCCACCTGCTACTTTAAGCCCATTGCTCGGGTATCACCTTGCACACGCACACTCATTCACCATCTTATGTTAGTCCCTCCCCCGACTGAGCAGACCTTACAGACTTGTTCCTGACTCTCTCCCATCTCTCTCTCATCTGTGCGTTTGTGTGTGTGTGTCTGTGTGTGTGTTTGTGTGCACAGGCAACTGGACAGCAACCACATCAGCTGCATCGAAGATGGAGCTTTTAGAGCGCTGCGCGATCTGGAGATTCTGTAAGTAGGGAAAAACCGTGGTCCTCTATCTCCTGCTCCTCCTTCTCCTCCCCTCATCAGTTTCTTCTTCTCATCTCTCCTCCTTTTCATGTGTTGCCTGTGAAATGAGGATCTTTAGCGGCACTCTCTTTCTTCCACTATCAGGCTAGATTTTTGCCTTCACTGTCTTTATTGTTTGATACTTCTTTTCCAATCAATTTGAATTGTCTGTTTCTTCCCCATCTGTTTGCCTGCTATTCTTAATTCTTTACCTTTTATTCACTTTTCTGAGCCTTTCTTTTCCTAACAAGCAACTGCAGTAAGTCTTTAAAGCTTTAACTTAACAGTGATTCTGCAGAGAATATGCATTTACATAGTTATGTATGTTAATTATTCTATCTGATAACTGTATGCACTGATGTGTACTTCCAGTTTGAATTGCTAGCAAAGATAAAGCATAACTGTTTGTTCACCAGCAAACACAAAGTCCTTGATTTACAATATATCAGCATACACACACAAAATGACAAATAATGCCAAGAGAAGTACATCTGCCACCTGCTGTGGTTTGCATTTTCTTTACACCATGTGCGTTAGCGCATGTGGTTGATTTTCCCCTGCGTTTCGGGATGCATTAATGTTTTTACATGGCCGCTTCCAGCT
Source organism: Pachypanchax playfairii (assembly GCA_006937955.1). Taxonomy (NCBI): domain Eukaryota; kingdom Metazoa; phylum Chordata; class Actinopteri; order Cyprinodontiformes; family Aplocheilidae; genus Pachypanchax; species Pachypanchax playfairii. The sequence continues at coordinate 6,983,508 of SSNP01000008.1, forward strand.
GTGTCAGTGATTGAGTGTGTGTGTGTGTGTTCATTTGAGCTTGTGTGTGTCTGTCCACATTTTTATAGCTGCTCATTTGTCACTATGTGCAGTTGTGGTGACTGGCAACTGTGCAAGGCAAGTTATGTGAGGAAAGATGTCCACTTAACTATATACTTGCATGTGCACGTTACTTTGCGTAAATATTTGTTTATTTTTTATGGTAGATGCTGCGTTGTGTTATATAAATTTAAAAAAGTAAACATTCGTAAATTTCAAACAACATATAAAGTATGCAAAATTTATAAGAAATAGAACAGGATATGCGTAAACATATTATTCTTGTATGTAGTTGGTAAATGCAGTGGTTAATATGTCTGCAGTGTCGTTAGCTGTGTGCTTGCATTCAGCTGCATGAAGGCTTGTTGCTGAATGTGTTCTGCAGGCAGTAAATTGTATTATAAAGTAGTTATGAAAACAAGAAAGAAAAGGGTAAAGACCGACCTTAAAAAAATAAAAGAAAGGAAGACAAACAAAGAAATACAAACAAATAGTAAAGTACCATTTTTGCCACATTTACAGATAAATTATTGGACATTTTTACGAGTGGACACTGTAGGTCTCTGGTGCCTCCAAAGAGGAAACCATATTGATACAGTAGGGATGTTTTAATTCAGCATCAAGTATGTTTTGATGCTCAAGGTTTTCACTTTGTGGTGACATCATGTTTTATTCAACATTTTAACAGCTTTAATGAAAAATAAAGAACATACTGTGTGATTCAGGACAAAATTATGTCTATTATACAAACTGACTGTCATCTGCAGGAGTATGAGGAAAATAGAGAAACCATATTTGTACTTTAGGATGAAACTTGGTGACAATACCAAAATATGTTAGATACAGACGTTTTCTTAGTCAGTATATGGGAAAAGGCTGAAGCTCAAATATATTCAAATTCACTGGCAAAACCAGCATCAGCACTTAAAGTACGCTAGTCTTTTCCTTCTAAATCATTCTTATAGGAATGTTGGATAAGAATTTTAGTACAGCTTATAGAGAAGAAGATTTTTATGAAGAGTTTGGAATAATTTTCTACTGCAATATTTTAGGTGTAATAGCTCCTGAAGTAGAATGATGGTGGATAATATGTTCACATGAATGATTAAAGAGAACAAAGGATACCTGAATATATGGCTCAGTCAGAGAAAAGCTTAACCTCCATTCATATAGGTTAAGAAACAAATGTACAAGATGTGGTTTTAAATGTTGTGACAGAATCTGTTGTATATTTGGATTCGAAGCATTCTGATTTCTTCATCTCTACATTTTATTTTCCTTCAGCAAAGTTAGTTTCTTTGATTCCCTGCCCTCGCTTTTTGCTCAGCGCACAATGAAAGTGATAGGGGGCAGATAGCGGGGAATCAGCAGTGCGAGATACAACATATTAGCAATTCATAAGTCTCTGACAGCTGAGTGCTCGACAGGATTTACAATTCACTGTAAATACGCAGCCTTTCCCATTCACAGGAGACAGCATGACAGCACACAGTATATTCACTGAATGTGACGTTTTAATAAAAGCAGGTTTGTGTGTGTTGGTGTGTATAGGGCATGGATGACAGTAAGCAATTCTGCCACTGGAATGATCTTCATTGGAAGTGTCTTAACACGCACGCACTCACACATACACACAGATGTTTGTGTGTTCACATATTCATACACACACAAACACAGACGCAGCCCCATCTGTTCAGTTCTTGGGGGCTGATTTCGTGACCGCAGTACAAAATGGGATGATAGAGATAACAGTAATTGGAGGTCATGTGACTGCAGCATCAGGTTTATGTGTGCGTTTGTGTTCATACGCATGTGTTGGATACTTCTGTTTTAGTGAGTACCAGTTGAAGCTGAAGACCTTCAGCATGAGGACGTTTGATGAGTTTCAGTTTTTACCTTTTCAGAGTTCTAAATTTTAGATGTTATAGGTTCTATTCTGGTTAGTTGATTTTAGGACAAATGTTGAGTCAATTTGTCAATGTGTCCATCAGTTTCATGTCAGGTTTCTCTTCTAACAGTCTCACATTAACCAGCAATGATAGTTAGTTTTCCAGCATGAAATTTTAGCACTTAATTACAGTTTTACATTCTTGTACATTGGATGTAAATTAAATTATGTCTGAAAATACGACATCAGTCCAACCTTTTGGTTTTTTACCGTTTTTCCAACAAATATATTTAAGTTAACCAAAAATAAAATTAATTATTATTAGACAATGAATATAAAATATTGGTGTGTTCTAAAGTTTTGCAACAATATTCTTTTTTGTTTTTGTCTGCATCTCACCGTTTCTATCAAAGAGAATAAAATATATGAGTAAAAGATGATGACTCAACAAGATGTATAAGTTTTTGACCATTTCATCATTTTTGTAAAAAAAATAGCCAAAAGCGGAGATAGTGTAAGAGAGAAAATGTAAGATGCAGACAGTTGTGTATGAGTTATTCTGTGTCCCTCTGTCCTGTGTGTGTTTGCTACATGCTAATTGAAAGTAGTGCCGCTCTGTGTGTGTGTCCTGCTAATGAATCTCCACTTTAATTCATCTTGTCATTTTTAATTAGCTGATGTTTCTTACCAGACTAGGCTTTATCTGAGCTTAATATGTTTCACAGACACAAGTTTGTCAATTTAAAGCTGAATATTAGGGTGTTTGACTCATTATGAAATGGCTAAAAATATTACTAAAATTTTAATCTAATACATTTTTGTAATCATTCACTAAAAATAAATGAGTGAGTGTATTTTTACCAATTTAATTTCACCTTAATTTGCTGAATCTGTGACTCATTTTAAAAGATTTGGATTTCGAAAATTTGACCAGTATGAAAATTCATAAATTCATGATTTCAGACGTACTAAAAAGGAAAAAAATACAACTTTGAATGAAAATAGTAATTATTTTTTACAACACCTCATTTTGGTGTGATTCTTTTCTTTTTCAGTCAACACTAATCAAAATGTTCCAGTTTTGTCACGTGTAGATTTTCCCAGAAAATAAAAAACAAACTCTATGAAAAACTGATATAAAAGGACTAAACTGGTTTCTTAGTAATGCACAGATGGTTGGCATAGATAATATTTGACAAAGAATTGAGAAATTCAACAAAGTTTAAGAAACAGACTTCAAGTTTCCGTTCAATATTTGACAGATGAGTTTTGTTTCCAAATACATTTAGAAAGGCAGATTGATAAAACACTTGCATATGCACAATTCCCCCCCTTTTATTTCCATGTCCACACGTTCTCTCTCCCTCTAGCTGGATGAAAGTGGAGGTTTGGGGTTGTAAAAAGAAGAAAAAGAAGGCTATGTTTTATTTAGACCCAAAGTGACAGTGGTTTTATCTTTTTGCCAAGAGAGAAACTGTAGAGATATTTGGGTTAGTAGATGTAAGAGGGTGTTTCCAAAATGCAGGAGAGTAGAAGGAGAAATTTAAGGAATGGAAAGAAAGTAAGGCACGCAATATAGGTGTTGTAAATGCTGCCAGTTCCTGGACATTATTTATTTATCCACTGTTGGACCTGAGGAGAGAGGGAAGGAGAAACCAAGCGATACAGAAGAGGAGATATAATATAAGGAGAGAAACCATTAGATAAGGAAGCTGGAAGCAGATAAAGATGGATATGTTGAAAAATGAGAAAGCAGAGATGTAAAAACATCAGAAGAATTGAGTCTGTAAAACTATATAAACACTTTGAAGTGGATATAGAACAAATACAAGCTAGAGAAGACAATTGAGACAAAAATGTGCCTAGTTGTTACAAACTGGACACAACACACATGATGAGGTATTGGGAAAAGGACATAAAAGAGTTAAAGGAATAAAGATAAAATGGGATGTGGAAATATTGGGAAACACAGTTATTTGGCTTTAGAAAGTAATATACATAAAAATAACTGTGATAGAAACAAGATTGAAAGGATGAGAGTGAGGAGAGCAGGGCGGCATTAATTATTGATGGAACAAATGTCTCACTGACTGACTCAATTTGGCCCTTTGTTGTTTCCAGACCACCAAGGCTGTCAGAAAGACTCAGAACAACATTTCTCACAGTAAGACTGGAGACCTCATCCGGGATGCTGATGTGTTGATGTTCTGGTCTTTAATGTTTGGGGCTTAAAGCAAGTCAAAAGTAAAAAAAATATATATGTTGTTTAAATTGTTTTCTCAGCAACAATTTTTGTTTGTGTCTAGACTATAAAAACTCAAGTCTCCCTGGGCAAAAAATTTGAAATATAATAGTAATTACTTTTGTTTCACACATGCCGATATGATGAACGTGTAATGAACAAAGTTGCAGCCATTTATCATTGAATATTAGCCCATAGATAACTGATCACGAGCTGCTGTTTTTGTGCTTTGATTAAACCTCATACAGTCATTTTCCCCTCCAGTGTAATAAAAACAAACTCCCTGATGAAAATCTATTTACCAGTAATTTAAATAAGTTTTTAGTTAAACCTCTAAAATCATTTAGATGCCAAGTTTAATTTTCAACACATTTTCCTAAAAGGATTTGACTTTTTCCTAAAAAAGACAAACCTCTACTTAAAAATTAATAATGGCTAAATCTGTAGATTTTTATAACCATGTTGTATAATTCAAGGCTACGCAGTTCATGGAGAAGTGAAGAAAACATTCTCCTGGTGTAACTTAGCATCAAGATCATGGATGCCCTTTAGCAGGGTGTCAGCCCTGCTGGGAGTCATCTGAAAGGTATGAACGATCACTCCAGCATCTCTGTGACAGTGATGGATTTATGGAGGAGGATTCTACAGAGCACAATTTATGATATTAGTGTGGCTTTTTGTGGTGAAGTGGAAAGCCAAGAAAGAGAAACTAGATGAAGAGCTTCTTATCGTTTTTTTAAATTTTCTATGAAACTGGTTCAATACCTAAATAAACTAAGACAACAGTTTCTAAACTGGGATCATCAACTGGGGTAATCATATTTATGAATAATTGTGTTCTTAACCATCAGCTCGGTGACAGTCACTCAACACTTATAAGTTATAAAGTCACATACAGAAAAACTGCTTTAAACTGTATTATAATTGGACTGTGAATGTCTTGATTCAAGTCATAATTAAAATGAATTATGTTTAAATGTAAATGGTCTTGAGATGACTTTTGCTGTCATCCTGTTCCATAGAGTCAAATTGATTAGGATTAGGCATGCAGCAAAAAGGGGAATTTGACTGTATAATGCTTTGAGATGACTTCAGTTATGAATTGGTGCTACAAAAAAAACAAACTGAATTAAATTAAAATGAAACAAGAAAAAAAACTTGTGAGTCAAGACAAAAGAAAAGAACTTTGTTTAGCAAATGGAACGATATAAGCAACAAGTCAAAGGACATTTGAAAGCAACTTATTTGTTTGTAACAGCCTCTTATCAAATGATTCTGTGCTGCTGAACTCTTCCCATAATAATCTGTAAGGCTGGCTCAGTTTGTTGTCAGGACATACAACTCTACTGACTTTTTTATTCCCCATTTTGGACTTGTTTTTTTTTTTTTGGGTTTGCCTCAATTATTTGAATACAGTTAATGTCAGTAACATTTTTGAAATCTTTTTGCTAAAAACTTTGCTTTTTGAAACAGCTACTCAGTGATCATTGACAATAATTTATGCCAACTTCAGGTATAATTATGAATACCTGAATAATAGGAAAACAATAAACAAACAATGGTATAACTAATAAAACATATTTTACTGCAGACAACCCTCTTAAAAGTTACAGTCTTTTATTTTTTATTCCAGCTCATCCATTTACTTCTCCTGCTCTGTGATGCTCAGCCAGCAAAGAACAAACATTGATTAGGTTGAATAAAAACCACAAATCACTGGTATGCTGAACTGCCACACTCAGTCTTCAAAATCAAAGACCCCCTCAAAAGCCTTTCTGTTGTCTTTGAACACAGAGATAGTCTCATTATTCTTTCACTTTTAATTCTGACCAAACTGCAAGACAAAGAAGCTTTAACACATTTGTCATTAAACACCTATCAGAGTCAATTAGTGTGGTGCACCAACTGTAAACAACTTATTTTTCTAATCATGAACAATACTGACACATAACAGTATGGTGTGCAGGAGTAACTTTAAACAATACAGAGACATTTTAAGGACTTGATGATCTCTTTCATCTGAATACAAACTTTTGAAGGCTTTAAATTTGTGTTTTTAAATTCCATCAACACTTTATACAAACTTGAACTTGTTCATCTTGTTACTATTAAAGACAACAGTGAATCAGATTCCGTAAAAGCCCCACACCATGAAATTTAGATTAGGACCATTTTACCAACATTACACATTCACGTTTTAATGATGCCGCCACTGACACATTCCCGAAACGTGAACCATTTATTCCCTTTGAGGCAGAAATTTAACAATCCCACAATTGGCTCTCCTTCTAATAATTTGATTACCTTTTTTTTCCAAAAAAACCCTTTCATAGGGAAGTGCTCAAACCTCCCAGACCAATAAATACTGCAGAAGTGCAAATGTAATTATGTGATAAACACAGTCATTATATCTTGTAAAAGGGAAGCACGTTCCACTTTGGTGTGATTCCCATGAAGATCTCATCTTTGCAGATGGTAGACTTTTCTCTAGTTGCAACTACTGGCTGTTCGTATTTCTTTTACTGATGAAAAGCTATTTCATTGTTGACAGCCAGAATACATCCATGCCAATCTTTCTCTACCTTAAGCTATTCCATTATTTTATATCAATGAGAATTGTAGGCACAGTTTTAAATAGTTTGCATTCACAAGGGCAAACCAATCATTGCTAAAGCTGCACAATGTCTTGATCAATAAAATCTAATGTATTTTAAAGCACTTACCTCAAAGCTAACACCTGATTGTGAATTCCACTGTGTTTTAGCGAGTGTTGTGTGTGTGTCTTTGAATGAGTTAATCCAGTTAGTGCATGTGTCTGCCAGGCCACATCAGAATAAATGATGGGTCCCTGTGTGATGATGAATGGTAATTTAGATTTAACATAACTGGACTAACGAGCACACTAATGACTCCAAAGCTAGCCTGGACAGCTCTCACTCAACAAGCTCATGGCTTGCATCCCAATGAGCTCTGGTAAGGGTACGCACCAACACACACACACACACACACCTTTACAAAGACAACAGTGTAGATCACCCGTTTTAATAAATGCATTCATACACTATCATAAATTCAGAAATGGATTTGGCAGAGAGACTCACAGACAGCTGTACACACACTAACAGCACGCACTGAGGTTGTATCTCTTAGTGTGCACAAGTGTGTTCTGCATGTTGCTAATGGCTTCATGAGTGGAAAGGAGCACTCATGTCAGGCTAATATGAAACTGATTAATTATTAATTACACATCGGCTGGTTTTCAAGTCAAATTAGATGCAGTTTTTGTTCACTGATCTTGATTTTTTTTCTGTGCTGACACAAAGATTAATGAAAATAAATGAGAAGTACTAGATCCTTTTCAGATATAAATAGTTTTAATTAGTTCAATTTCTTTTTCCAAAAGGTCTTCATCACGTTAAGAAGTGGAAAAATATATTAGACATGGTTGTTAGATGAACTGTTTAACTTAACACCATCTAGCTACAGTATATCAGTTATATTTTTAGTGACTTCTTGCAACTCGTGTTATTAAATGTTTTATCACTGAGTAACACATGTACATGCAGTTTTTACATGAAATAGGAGTTTTTTCCTTGTAACCAGCTATTTCCTGCAGGAAATAGCTGGTTAATAGCTAGCATGTCTCTTGTGATTTACTCGAATATGGAATGTGATTTTATTGTGGAAATTTTGTTTGGCTCTTGCTTTGCTGAAAAAACAAAAACAAAATAACAATAAATGCACAGAGTACTTTAAAATTGTGATTCAAATGTGTCACATACACCCTTGAAATTTAATAACATAAATACAACATCTTACTAAACTGTTTAGTCCTTAATACATTTAAGAATGTACAAATATTTATGACACTTCCTTATAGCTATTTTTACACCACAAAAAGGATTTTAATTTTTTGCAAACACAAAGGAAGAAAACATGCTACAGTTAAGCATGTACACAAAAAATAAATTACACTAGTAGCAAGTTCTAATACCCAACTTGCAATAAAGATGTGTGGTTACAATATAATGCTATTACTAATGCTTTGGTAGGATGGCATAATCCTTCAACAAGCAGGGTACTCTGATCTTCTACAATAAGACTCTGATAGTCCTACTGTTCAGTCAGGGTGTCCATAAAACAGCTGCAGTGTAGATAGGCTAAGCATTCTGCCCTGATGTTACTGTTATAATCATATCTCAGTTATAATGAAAAGACAAAATGGAAACCTATTCCAGAAAGTCAAAATGAAGTCTTTCCTCTGTGGTGATCCCCCTCATACTGACAAAGAGGTAATTGAAGATGAACTGAGGTAAAGATAAATATTCTGATGTTAGTATCTGCTCAGGTTGTGTTCAAGATCAAAACTAATGATTACTTAATTAAATAAAGATCAAGGTCAAATGTATTGGTAGTGATCTTTAAAGAACTAAAACCATTTTTGAGAAATTGAAACTGTCATCAACACAGAAGGAAATGCAAAATGTGACAGAGAAAAGATGCAGGAAGTAAAAGCCAACAAAAAACTAAAAAGAGCGGCATCACTTCCTGTTACGTGTTTTACCCACATTAACATCACACGCTCTCACAGTCGAGGGGTCTGACAAGCACTCTAAACGACTGCATATTTTATGATATTTCTTTCATCATGAAGCACAATTTTGAGTTTAAACCACCAAGAGAGAACGGGTGAAGAAAAGAGTGAAAGAGATAGAGAGAGTGAAATGCGAGTGTGCGTGTGTGTGTGAGTAGCAAAGGGGTTTTGGCCAGCCAGAGACTGTCATAATGCATAAGTGGAGATGGACAGAATGCACTTCAAACTCTTTTTAAACATAAAACATGTTTTTTGATCATCTTCTCTGCGTCATGTTTTATACATAATATAGATCAAATTACTCATTTCTAGCATTAACCTTCAGCATTTATCTCTTTGTCTTTAATACCAGTTTTTAATGTTATCCCTTCCTACGTTTCCGCTTCTTTCTGTCTCTGTTTATTACTTTGGAGATTTTTTAAAAACACTGTCATAATAATTTAAGGACATTTATTGATAATTAATAGAGGGAATAATGCTGTTTGGATATCTGAGAACTTAAAATGTTAAATATCAAATTAGTCATATATGTTTTGCGTCCATTCAGTTTAAAAGCCGGTGGTAGAAAATTGTTTATTGTCCTCTGAGCCGTTGATATTTTGGCCTTTACTTAAGTCTTGTTTTAGTCATTATTTTGTCGGATGTCAAATCTGTGTGACTGTGTGCTGGAAAATAAAGAGGAAGTTGTTGAATGGAAGTCAGAGTGGTAGAATTACGTATAATGATGTGTCCAGTTGAGTTTTTACTAAGAAATCATTTACTACACAAAAGATTGTCAAAAATTCAGAGCTGCTAAATAAAGCAGCTAACAGTTTGAGAACTTTGTGTAAATCTACCCAGAACTAGACACTCTAACACGTTGGAGTAACTGCCTAATCAAAATAAGATTTTTTTTTTTTTTTACACCAAACTGTGATTAACAAAATAAGCCAATCATAGATTAAAAAATGTAAATACACTATTTTGTGTCTAACATTAGATATGAACTATTATTATTTGATGAAAAATATTTTTGATTATGTTAGTGACACATATTATAAGGCTAAATGCTCAAAGTTTGTTAATCTTTTAACCAGCTGAATGTCTTAAAATTGTAACACGATACAGTTTGGAAGGCATTTAAAGGATTTTACATTTTTGATATTTGGTATAGGAAAACCCTGTTTTAACAGGGATGAAATCAGTTTAAATAGGATAAATCATTTTCCAGAGTTGCCCTAAAAGTTACTGCTTAATATTTAATACATAATTACTCAGTTTTTAAAATATCAGAAAAAGCCATCAGTTTTACAGTCTCAGCTCATTTTATTGAATTATTTTATTTGAAGGGAAAAAATGTATAGTTAAAACAAAGTCCAAACAAGGCAGTTATGTAACACCTGAAACAAAAATGGAAAAACATTTTTTCTTTGGACTGGAACAATTACAAACGTCAATATTAATCACATTTCAGTATATTTTGTCTTCTACAGTAGTAAAGCAATAGAAAGAACAGGGAGCTCTTTTCCCTGATCATATAAATGCTGAAAATCTACAGCACGCACACCGACACTGTGAGTGTGTATATGTTTAGATTATTTGCAGGCATCTTTTTTTGTCTTAAGTGTAATTTGAAACTACAACAAATTCCAGAGGGTTTTGTTGTTGTTGTTGTTTTTAATGTAGCTCCACTTGTACAACTGTCAGAATTAAACAAACGTTAGTGGGAATGTTGTTTGTGTGTATCTACAGGTAGGAGTGTCCATGTGTTTGCTATATATGTCAAAATATCCCTAGAGAAGTTGTTGGGTCTCCAGCCTTGACAGCCTCCAGTAATAATTGCATTTCTGTGGTTGCGTTCTGCCTCTAAATCTGTCTTATATCCTTGACACGTGGGTGCTGGATTGAAGTCTGACACATACCTTTCTTTAACCTGAAATTTAATAAAAGTGGGAGTGTGTGTGTGTTTGGATCATGTTGATGTATTTTAAAAACAACTTATTTTCCCTTTTTATTCATTTTATATATTTATGTATCTCATTTTTCATGCATTTGTGTGATTGAGTGTGTTCATGTGCACAAACAGTGGGGTTAGATGAGAACTGAACAGTGCAGCTTTCTTCTTTTCCATGATTTTGGTTTGGCTGGCCTCTTGGCTTCCCTTTGAGTCAGCGGGCTCAGCAGAACTATCACACCCTGGCAACAACAAGCACCTTGGCAAAGACAGAGGGTCTGACCTGAGAGGGAGCACTGAATTCATGTGTGGAGGTCAGAATGAAGGCAAAAAAATAGTAAAAAAAAAAAGCAAGTTTAGAACCAGCTGTGTGAGATGGAAATATTTGAAAGAATAGAAAAAGCAACAGTGAAAAAGGTAAAGAAATTTCAATCCGATGTTTTCCAATAGTTTTCAATATAAAGAAAGTGAAGTAAAATGCATTTGTTTGGGATCTGGAGAAGTTGTCAGGGTAACAGAAAGAGAGGCAGGTCCCAAAAAGAAATGATTTGCAATTTAATTGAAATAAAAAAAGCCAGATTTCTAATGCACTTAAGTTTGAGTTTGCTTGTAGAATGATGAGTAAGCTGCAAATTTAGTCTTGCACTAATACAGCAGATATGGTGAGAAGAAGTGTTTTTGACAGTTCCTAGTAACTAATTTTATTTCACCTAATAGGATCTTAGTTTTGCACATTTTAACAGACTCTTTCTGCTGATGTTTGCAGGTATTTATATGTTATTTATACATCAAAAAAGCATACAATGCCAGATGTCAAAGTCACACTCAATTAACCACATCCCACTGGGTGGCAGAACAGGAAAAAAGACAATGATAGAAGAGAGAAAAATGTGGATTTAGATGGAAATCATACACCATCAGTACATACCGTAATTTAAAGAAAATAAGACCAGAGGATGAGTGAGTCAATGATGGGAAGAAATCTCCATCCGGATTTATAAGTTTAAAGTTGCATGTTTCTCCAAGTTCAGCCATGAAAATAAACAGGACACGGTGGTCCACACAGTTCTGATCCGACTCTGATTATGTTTATTTGCATGATATGACTAATTCATTAATTATCTAAAATCATGAATGACAAATTTGTTGCAACTTGTAAATTGACTAAAAGTAAAATTTAGTTCAATAATATTACATATTTTTCTCAGATTTTCCTTAGTATAACCTTGATTACTTTGTGCATGATTTGTTTTGTCTTAAAGTTATTGGTTTGTGATTAGTGGTCCATCTGGGTATGATCTGTTTTTTTTCTGTCAAACTCCTGATATTTCAATAGCTGATACATAAGTAGATATATAACCCTTTTTTTGGCGGGGTGGGGGTTGCAGGTTTTTTTATCTTTCTTGGATATTAAAAAAAATTGCTGGTTTACATCAGTGTTAGAATTTCACCTATGAAATTTAAATTCACCTTAGTCATAATTTAAGACTCAAAAATGACAAAACGGAATCAAAATGTATCTAAACTGCTGATTTATGACTAATATCCTTAGTGTCTTAGTACCTTTTCGGTTAGAGTTGTAAACAGTTGAGCTTTCCCAGGGTGGTTTCCAACGGCAACACTCTGGAAATGTCAATTTTCACAGAGATGAGTGGAGTAAATTGCATGACTTTGGTTGTTCAAACACTTGAGAATATATTAAACTGGAGCCTTTTAAACACACACACACACATGCGAGCACAAATAAAAATCTATGTGACAATGCATGGACAAAAAGGTGCACAAGCACGAATGTGCACACATCCTTCACAGATACACACAAAAAACCAAACATACACACAGTTTCACACAGTCAGCCAAGGCAGAGCAGTAAAGCAGGCGTTAAACCTCGTGGGAAAGTTCATATATGAGACAATTCAACTACTTAAAGCTTTTAACTCTTACACCCTAAAGAGCCTTTTCATCTGTTTGCAGATGCTAAATAACTTCTAGAGCTGAGTGTGAAGGTCTTTAGGATCACAAGTTAATTTATCTTACAAGCTGAAAATCTCCTGATCAAAAATAAAAACAAAACAAAAAATACAACCAAGGACAAAATTTATTTATTCATTCATTCTTTCAATCCAGTATTCCAATCTTTTTGTTCTGACCCTCCGTTTAGATTTTTATTAATTCTTGATATCAAATGAACAAATGTAAAAGGCAGCACTGCATACACACATTTACCTACACAGCACACACTTACATCTACTTCTGCAGAAGCATTGCATAGAACAGCACCATTGTGTGACTCTCTGTGACTGATTACTTCAAGGGTCGATGAGTCTCACTGTCTGACTCAGCAAGACACAATACAGCTGTCCAGCCCCCAACATGCACACACACATACACACACCCACTCACGCACAATCACACACACATACACGCTTTTATCTGTAAATCTACCCAGTGAAAATGCTCCATCTTGTAAAAAGAAAGAGTGTTAATGGTTAAAACGATCATTTATTAAAAGTTACACTCATTTTGTGGGATTTTTTTGTTCTGGCTCTCTTCTGAGTAAAAGAGTGAATTATGAAGGAGTTTGACAAATATGTAACTGAAGGAGCAAAGTGTCCATGTGTTTTCCTTTGCCTCCTCTCCTAAAGCTATAATGAGGCCTTGGTGAAGATGCTGAGTGCTCTTCACAACTCAATGAGCCTTTTAGGCCTGTTGATAGTTGGCTTCCCCTCAGCATATGTGTGGGAAAGCTCGCAGAGAAATTAAATACAGTCAGAACAGAAATCTAAGCAAAAGAAAAAGCACCAGAAAACACAGTAGCTGAATATGAAGACAACAAGCATCTACCATTTTTGTATTTCTCTACATTGCTGATTGATAACTAAATGATAACTTTGAATGCTTTAAAAAATATTTTTAGGTTTCATTTTTTGATTCATTTTTGTAGTTTGGATTTTGTAATTGTATTTAACATGCTTGTATTTGCAGGTTGATGCTTCAGGTGCTCACTGCTGATAAAACAGATTACAAGGAGGTTCCAAATCAATCAATGAATGTAAATGTCCCTGCATTCAAGACTCTACCAAAATCAATGTTAACATCGACCTCACAGCTGTGTTAATGCATCTTTTGAATGACAATCAACATTTCCCTCTGACACAGTTTATCCCTGCTATCGCCTCTCCACCCTATCTGCTTTTCATTAGAATTTTTTTTCCCTCTCCTTATACATATTTTGTCCAATCAATATTTCTTCAGTCACAACTATGGAATCCCAATGGTGTCTTTTTTACAACAAACCAAAAAACAGGCATGTTCTCTTAATTAAACTTAACAAATAAATCATTAACCATTTAAAGAGGCCATTCCATTAATAGCAGTTTTTCTGATGTTTCTGTTGAATATTTTAGCTCCACAGGTGTTCTTACCTTCATACTGGGTGTGAAAACAGGTCAACAACTTCTCTTTCAGTTTTTGTCTCTCAAACTACGCAGGTGGCGATAACAACCGAGTTCGAACGGCTTGTATTTGTTTCATCACAACTCCTTTGTTCATTAGTATTCAGCAGCTCCAGCATTTGAGACCACGTCTAGTATGTTGCTGGCTAAAAGCTGTAGCACAAACACCTATCAAACCGGAAGAGACTACATGTGCTGTTACCATACGCAGCGGGGCAGGAAACAGTATACCTTGCTCTCATAGGCTAGTTTGTTAGCCAATCTAAGTCAAGCAAATTTGCATAATGAATATTAATGAGCTGTAGCCCGAATCCAGCCGAATCTTCATGCAGAAAGGTCTGTTAATCAGTGTTTTTTAAAATGTTTCATATTACATGTTAATACTTAAGAAATAACCACAAAGTCATGAAATTTATGTGAAATGGCCTCTTTAAGCATTTTAGATTAGTCAGGATTTTTGGTGGTAGATGTTTATCATTTAAAAACTACATTTTGTATTTGCTTGGCTTATCTTTGTTTGATATTGTTATTTGTTTGATGATCTGACGTAAGTGC
>SSNP01000008.1:6998223-7071457 GCA_006937955.1 Pachypanchax playfairii
GGTCACATGTAGGTCACTTAAATTCTTGGTCAAACACAAAAAACATATTAAAGGTTAGGATGGTTTCCATGGCAATGTTATTGTGACGCTAACCGGCTCATGGCTTTATGTGCCACATGGACAAGGAATGATAACTTTGAATGCTTTAAAAAATATTTTTAGGTTTCATTTTTTGATTCATTTTTGTAGTTTGGATTTTGTAATTGTATTTAACATGCTTGTATTTGCAGGTTGATGCTTCAGGTGCTCACTGCTGATAAAACAGATTACAAGGAGGTTCCAAATCAATCAATGAATGTAAATGTCCCTGCATTCAAGACTCTACCAAAATCAATGTTAACATCGACCTCACAGCTGTGTTAATGCATCTTTTGAATGACAATCAACATTTCCCTCTGACACAGTTTATCCCTGCTATCGCCTCTCCACCCTATCTGCTTTTCATTAGAATTTTTTTTCCCTCTCCTTATACATATTTTGTCCAATCAATATTTCTTCAGTCACAACTATGGAATCCCAATGGTGTCTTTTTTACAACAAACCAAAAAACAGGCATGTTCTCTTAATTAAACTTAACAAATAAATCATTAACCATTTAAAGAGGCCATTCCATTAATAGCAGTTTTTCTGATGTTTCTGTTGAATATTTTAGCTCCACAGGTGTTCTTACCTTCATACTGGGTGTGAAAACAGGTCAACAACTTCTCTTTCAGTTTTTGTCTCTCAAACTACGCAGGTGGCGATAACAACCGAGTTCGAACGGCTTGTATTTGTTTCATCACAACTCCTTTGTTCATTAGTATTCAGCAGCTCCAGCATTTGAGACCACGTCTAGTATGTTGCTGGCTAAAAGCTGTAGCACAAACACCTATCAAACCGGAAGAGACTACATGTGCTGTTACCATACGCAGCGGGGCAGGAAACAGTATACCTTGCTCTCATAGGCTAGTTTGTTAGCCAATCTAAGTCAAGCAAATTTGCATAATGAATATTAATGAGCTGTAGCCCGAATCCAGCCGAATCTTCATGCAGAAAGGTCTGTTAATCAGTGTTTTTTAAAATGTTTCATATTACATGTTAATACTTAAGAAATAACCACAAAGTCATGAAATTTATGTGAAATGGCCTCTTTAAGCATTTTAGATTAGTCAGGATTTTTGGTGGTAGATGTTTATCATTTAAAAACTACATTTTGTATTTGCTTGGCTTATCTTTGTTTGATATTGTTATTTGTTTGATGATCTGACGTAAGTGCTGCAAAAAAAAAAAAAAAATCTGTAGGGAACAAATACTTTTTTAGAGCACTGCAAACTGTGATGCTTCTGATTTTATGACTCACTACAATCATTAAATACAATTCACGTTCTTTTCAAGACACTGATATTGAAGAAAAATTTAATTGTAGAGCCGATCCAAGACTGAGATAGAATTAATTACATTAATTACATGAAAAATGTATTAAAAATTTCAATGACAGTTATATAATGCTTACAATTATTACAGCAGTTTGTCTACCTACAATGCACTTTCAAGTAAGGTCATGAAATTACTTTGTCGTGCTTCCAGTTTGTGGTTACTTTCTTGCAATAGAGTATTGATTTTTGATCTTCAGGCACAACAAGCTCAAACATGCCGCTAGGTGTTTGCTGAGAAATGTCTTTAAAATTAGACATCAGTGCTTGAAAGCAAAAATAAACTTATATTTAAGCTGATTTAAGAGAGGTGAAATAAAGAATTTTGTTTTTACTATTACAGTGTTTAGGTGTATTCTCAGATTCTCAAATAATCACTAGCCTGCATCTGGATCTCAATAAAAACGTCTTTTCCAATAATGAATGATCAGCGTTTGTAACATGAACATATACAAAACTCAATAAAAGGGAAGAGATTAACTAGGGTTTTTTTAATCAAATTAGGTCCAACAACTATAAAATAAAATAAAAAGATAACCATGAAGCTGTTTATGTCAGTCAGCAATACTCTTCTTTTACTTTTCACTTAGATTAGTGATTGCATAAATGACTAATTGCACCAAACATGAAGTCAATATTGTCTGTAATCACAGTCATAAAGTTATAATGTTGTGTTGTATTTTAGTGGCAGTAGTAATTCAGACATTCTGCTTGTGTATTGATCTGTGTCTGTTAAGGCTGATTGACCATAATAGAGACTAATGGGAAATACACTTTATTACTCGCTCACACACTTTTAGTCCAGACTGAAACCCAACCGTAGGAACATCTATACGTTTACTTGTCAGAGAATTTATGGATTTTTTTTTCTTCATCTAGGACTAAATTTGACTTGTACAAAGGATTTAGGTAATGCCATGAAATGTTAGATGGGATATTGGTCAAATCTTCTTGTCTACATCTTCCAATCATTTGAAAATTGTTCTTTAGAGGGACCAACGTGTTCACTATGTATTCCTATGTAAAATGAAAAATGATTGGCTTGTCCACAAGTAAACACGTTTTAATGGTCCTACTTGCACAACAAAGACTACTCAAAAGTATCTGCTCTCTCAGCTTGTTTTTTTACAGTGTGTCATATCTGAATGTCATGTCAAGAAACCTTGTTTTTGAATAGGGGGTTTATTATATAAGACTATTTTTCTCCCTGATTTAACACTCGTGATCTTCTACCTCAAGATGTTCAGTGTGAATGTGCATGAAGGACGGAAGATTGACGAGTGAGGCTACGACCTTTGGGTGTAGGCTGCGGCAAAGACCTATTTGATAACATCACTCTCTTTCTCTGTCCCACATGTGCACCACCCACAAACACGCACAAGCAAAAACACTGGTGATAGCATCTTTGAGGTAGGTTGCCTCTAAAGAGTGTCTTCCATCACTGACTGCAGAGGCTCTTTTACTGCAACAGAGATTTCACAACATTGTGAGAATACACAAAGGCTCAGGAATGAGCAAACATGTACATGCTGACTTGAGAATGTGTTAATAAAAGAAACACATACACATGTGAACATGTAGGCAAACACACATGCACACATTTTTCAGGGATCGTAGATTTCTCTGCATTACCACTGCAGAGGTCACTGCAACCCTGTCTTAAATTAAAGGAGAAAATAGCTGAACAAGCATTTTGTATTAGAATTAATGTAAGTAGCAAACACCAGTGCTGGGTTAGTCCAGGAGGTCTCTTTACTGTGACCGCAAACAGAAAATTGAATTTTCTTTTAAAAAATCTATATTGTTTTGCCTAGATGTCAACAAGGAAAAACACTCATAAAAAAGAAGTGAACAAAAACTTCTTAATGATATTACACATCCATTCCTTTGTTACACCCCTTGTTCAGGTTCACGGAGGGGCTTGTACCTGTCTGCAGCAGTCCTTGGGCAACAGCTGGTATGGACTCTGGATAAGTTGCCAGTTTATCTTGAGGCCCCCAAATACAATTAACTGCTCACACCTATAGGGCCAATTTAGAATCCAGACTTAACATAACATGCAGGTTTTTGGTCTGTGGGAGAAAACCGGAGTCCCTGAAGACAGCACATATATGCACATGGACAATATGAAACTCCAGGCGGGAAGGTCCTAATCCAGGACTTTCCTGCTGCAAGACAACAGTGCTAACCAAATGCCTCTGTGCTGCCCGTTCATGTCTGATACAATGAGTACAAACCTGCTTATGCTTCAGAAGAAAGTCCCCATTTCAAACAATAAAACACAAGGCAAATCCACATTACTAAGTAAAATTACTAAATAAAATAAGGAGAACGTATAGGAAGACAACAATTGGGCCTATTATTTGATGCTTAGAATATATTAGTCAGTGTTTTGCCATTGTGACAGAATAAAACAAACAGAAGTGAATCAGTGTTTTTAGAAGTTTTATATACTTTCATCATTTAATTTCATAGGATCTAACACAGTCATTTATGATAATAGTAATAAAATGTTTTTATTATTTTTGCTGCTAAAGTGCATATGATTTACAGCGACTTAAAGCTGAGAAGACATGCACAATTTCAGAAAGTGCACACGTGACTCTAGGTGTGTAAAAATAAGCTGGAGAAACTGGCCGCAAAATAAAATGCAGTTCTGGACTTCAAGATTGTGTTTTTAGTGTTTACATTGGCTTAAGTCATTCCAGTCACTACTTTATTAAGGCATAGCAATGTGAAGGGGGGGCTGAATAGACTGAGTGGGAGAATAACTGACAGGAAAATTGCAGAGGGAAATTATTGTTATTCCACAATTAAATTATATATACTGGGTGGAATCACCCCTGACAGGGCTGACCATAGTGGTGCTCCTGATGTGTGTGAGTGTGTACGTTAGAGTGAGTGTGAAACTTTATCCGTCTACCAAGGCCACTGAGGCTATACTGGTGGGGAGGAGAATGTAGACAGAAAATCAGAAAGAGATGGAATTAAAGAGAAAGAAAAGTAACATCAACTGAGAAAGCAAAAACCATTGGGCTATTTAAGGGCTGAGTGGGTGTTAGTAAAAACATAGCAAACTCCCTGTAATGTACGTATGTTGAATACTTGTGACGACAATACTGTTAAATGTTCAATCAACCGTTTTTTTCTGAGTGAAACTGTACCACGGTTATATTGTGTGTTTAGGCACAAACATATTGCAGATGCTATGAAAAGTCCTTTCATCTTGAATTTGGTCCATTTCTCAAGGAGAAATCTGGCCTTGTCTTTGTCTGAACGCATTAAAAACACACTGTCAACTGTGAAAAATGAGCTGGTTTCAGATATAAAAAATGACCGTTCGGCCGTCATTCTTTCTGTAACAATGATTCTTTGAATACACAAGGTTTCGGGTGATATGTAAAGTAAACTAGCCCTATTTTCTATCCAGTAAAAGTAATGATCTGTGAAATCTGGGCAGAAACAAAGAAAGGGGTCGGACTGGGTTGTGTTGCTGTTGGCTTTAACAAATGACAATAAAAAAGGACAGATTGTGGAAGAGATTTAAGTCATTGATTTGTAACGTAACAATGATCTCTAATTTAGTTCAAGTCTTAAATATTTGCTTTTCCTCGTTAAAAAAATAGAGTCAAACCTTTAAAAAGTCTTACAAGCTGCGATTAGGGAGTTGTTTTTCAAAGTAAGATATCAGTTTTTTCTTAGAAATCTGTTCTTTTTCATACAGTTTTTTATTTA
Source organism: Pachypanchax playfairii (assembly GCA_006937955.1). NCBI lineage: Eukaryota > Metazoa > Chordata > Actinopteri > Cyprinodontiformes > Aplocheilidae > Pachypanchax > Pachypanchax playfairii. The sequence goes on from SSNP01000008.1 coordinate 7,003,371, forward strand.
CTAGATCGTATATTTTATTGATTTTCTGTTTCCTGAACTGTAAGTGCCGCCAGAAAATTGTACTTATGGTAAAACATGGGAATGATAATCAGATTTTATTAAGTAACCCAAGTTGTTTGTAATGTAATCTGTTTTTAATGTTTAAAGTTCACATGAAGGGAGTTATCTGAATTTTTTAAGGTGTTTAGGCATTAAGAGACTTGAGTGTGTTCTATTAAATAGCAGCTTTTATGAGTCTGTCAGTGAAACCCCAAGTGAATGTCTTTGATGGAAAAGCTGCTGTTTTCTGCATTTTTTTCTCTGCTCGCTTTTCCATGTCTATACATGAAAACCACAGAAAATCAATAAGCATTATGTTTCGTTCACATACTCACTGGGAGTGCATGTGGATGTGTGTGAGACATCGTTTTTTCTTAAGAAATAATGAGTGTCAACGTTGTTTTTCATTCCTCTTTCTGTCAATGCAACATGAGACACGACAGCTTATGAGGCAGCTAATAATGACAATGACCTGCTTGAGTTTAAAGAAGAGAAAAAATGAGCTCATGTCCATGTGTAGATGAAAGAACAATGAGTGAAACCTTGACTAGAAGCCACAGAAGGTCTGAATACACAAATGTGTTTTTTTCCTTGTTATTCAAATATTTTCTACCCATTTTTTTATTTTCTTGTCATGTTAAATGATCTGATCTTATCTCAGTTTTAACAGAGAAAATCTAATAGCAGATAATAAGACAAACACAAAATGATACAACAGTATATGGAAAAGGACAGTTTAACCAATAAAATTAAATCAAAACTTTTCAGTGTTCTAACAATGTATGTTTCTTTTCTCTTTCTCGTTTGACTTTGATTTCCTTATTAGCACTCTCAACAACAACAACATCACCCTCATCCCCCTGTCCAGCTTCAACCACATGCCCAAGCTGCGGACACTGTGAGTATTATACAACAACACACACACACACAATTATACTACAAACATATACTTTATACACTGATACACATGGACTCTGCAGCTGCATGTGAACACATCTGCAAAGAAGGATGAACTAATCAACTAGCTTTCATGCATCTACACACATACACACACCCCATGCTTATATAAAGCACAGCAGCATGGCCTGTGTGTCATCATCCAATCGCTCCTTAATAAGAGACCAACTCTTTTATTGTTTCATGACTGTGAATAATCATATGGCCATTACACACACACACACTCTCACAAAGACAGTCACACAAGCACATATACACACAGGCACAAGAAAGCATGCACACGCATGCACACTCTTGTAACGTTAACCTTATTAATGCCACAAGAAAGGCTTGTTTAGGCTCTATAGTTTAATCTGCTTTGATTCATTAGAAGACGCCCGCTCTATTGATGTTACTGATGTAAGCACACACACACACACACACCCACACAGTTGTACTCCAACATGAACCTCAAGTTAAATCATCCCCTCAAATACATTTGAAGAGCTCTTTGATTTGTGTGTGTGTGTTTTCTTTACTTAGTTGTATGAAACAGATCTTGTAGTTGTCAAGGTGATGGCACAACATTTCAGGAAAGTCTCCGTCTGTAATCTTGGTTGCATTCCTCATGGCCACACTGGGGTTGAATTTGCCCAAACCACCGTGCACAAAATGGGATTTCCTCCTGAAATCTTCATTTTAATGGGCTCTTGTGTGGTTTTATGGCCCTTTTTAACATTTAGAAACGGGGATTTCGGTAAACTTAACGTAATAATAAACAACTAGTAGAATGCTTGCCAAGATCTACTCATCCTTTAAAGATTTTATTTCATTTTTACTTCGTCCTGCAATATTTATCAACAGTTGGTCGTACATATCAGGTTTTGTCTCGATGCTCCTGCAACTGTAGTAGCAATACAGCTCAAAATTAGCCTTTGAAATTGGATTTCAGGCAGCAGCGTAGCAGCACAGTTGCCAGCAGATTGAGCGCAGAGTTACCAATATCTGATATCTTTTAATCAGATGGCCTCGTCTGCTTCTGTTTTCTGTCAACACTGAGTGAACATCTCCCCTGATTTCCTTGTTCTTCCTCCACCTATTTCCTCCTTCACAGTGTTTATGCATCTCATTTCACTTTTGTGCAAACATTCTCTATCTACATGGCAGATCACCTCCAAGAAATTGTATTCATTTGCTTTCCCTCACTATTTTCCATCTTATTTGTAGAGACGTTGGTTTTATTCCATTTTTACTTTCCTACCTCCTTTTTTTCTTGTCATTATTTCCCCCATTTTGTTGATATTCAGTGTCCAGTGCATCATCCAGCCTCTTTTCACTTTTTTGTACTTTCCTCGTCTTTCTCGGCCTTATTGTTTTTTTTTTCTAATTATAACTTTTGTCTTTTTACTTATTTCAGAATCAAAACACCTCTTTTTATTTTAATAACTTACTCAAACAAAGGGACCCCCGGTGTGAATATGTGTGACTGGTTGTCTTTATGTGGCCCTGATGGACTGGTGACCTGTCTAGGGTGTAACCCGCCTATCAGCCAATGACCACTATAGACACCAGCTCCCTGCAACCTTGAACAGGATAGATAAAGACCGACTTAATTAAATGTTTCAAGAAGTGCTTTATGTGATCAGCTGAGGCTGTTTAGACGTAAAGAAGCATATTTCATGTTTTTAGTCAATGTTTTTTTTGTATTCACCCAGTTACCTTTCTATCTAACTTTTTATACAACATCACATTACTGTGCCTTACATCCAGAATCACAATCTATTAGACTTTCCATAGATTGAGTAGACCTGCGTGTATGTGCATGTGTATGTAATTCACTGCACACAAGATGTGCCAATAAGTCCTCTGAAGCATATACTGAAAATAAATACACACAAACACAATCAACAAGCCACTATGCACAATACTTGTAATCACCAAAAACACCCACTCACATCCACTTACAGCTGTACACAAATACGCTGCACATACACAGCCACACAAATACAGCACTTTCTTCTTACCCCCTGCCTGTTCCCATTCTCCCCTGAGTTTTAATCCTACTTGTCAGTAATTAAGACTAAGCAGGGGGTGGGCCAAGATGTGGCTATCTCCAGGCAGGGATTTGACTATAAACTGGATTTATAATGGGCGAATGGTATTAAATCCTACTGCCCCTGCTGCTAGCATCAATGAGACCATCTCTGTTCCATAACAGGATTTGTCCTCTGCTTTATTACAAAAGGAGGCCTGTTTTCTGAAAGGCTAGATATCCCGTCTGGTGTATAATACGCTGACAAGACATTCTGCTGTTCATCTGCCCTTCTCCTCCTCTGCCTCCTCCTCCCTCTAATCTCTCAGTACAGCCTATAGAGAGTCTTGGCCCAGTGAATAAACACCTGATGCTGTCTGTATTAGGATGTACCTTTAATACATTCTAGAAGTTACATTTAATCACCTCATTAGTGTAAAATGGCACTTTCAGTTAAAATGTAAACAGCAAATCAGAACGCAGATTTTTTTTGTCTTAAAATTGTACATCATTTTGATAATGTAAAATTATTTTATCATGATTTTCACTTGTGTGTGGCTGTGCAGCATTTACATTGTGTTATTCACTAGTGAGGAAAAGATATGCTATGTTCTCATCCTAAAAATCAGTGTTATTACAATGTTAGTACTCCTCTCAATCATGTGAATGGCTGAAACTAATTGAAACAGGAGAATTTTCAGTAACATGCAAATCCCTAAAGATTGTACCGTGACCAATTTTACCTCAAGCCCCATAAACTCCCAATGAAGATTTAATAGCTTATGGCAAGATTCAGACATCTTTTCCTTCTGTCTGCGTAACAGAACAGTGACAGTAAAGTACTACAAACACAGAAGCACTTTCACTTTTTTAACTTGGGGTTTTATCTCTTTTTAAGGACTGTTTCCTATTTTATTTTCATGTTTTGTGAAACACATATTTATTTTAATTCCTCTCAGAAGTCACCAGCCGATATGAGATATTTATTTTGGTATCTTCTTAACACTTTTCTTCTTTTTCTCCATTTCTTAGACGTCTGCATTCCAACAACCTCCACTGCGACTGCCACCTGTCTTGGCTTTCTGACTGGCTCAGAGCCAGGCGAGGTTTGGCCCCCTTCACCCAGTGCATGTCACCTGCCCACATGAGGGGTCTCAATGTCCCAGATGTGCAGAAGAAGGATTTTGTCTGCAATGGTAAATTAAGAATCATTAAAAAAAAAATCTTCTTAAACTTTACTGATATTTCAATTTATTTTGGAGGTGCTCAGTCTCAGTAATTTAGTTTAAAAAAATAATTTCCTGGAAATCAGTTTTAACCTCCTGGCTGTCTACCTGAAGACTGATCAGTTTGCTGTTTAAAGTAATTAATTCCTTCCAGCTACCTCTAAAGTAAGTCCTTCATCGCATGACAGGCACCACTGCTCACATCTTAGAATTCAGCTGGTGCCAGGGTCTTTGTTCTACTCCCCTTAAGCAAGCTGAAGGGTCTGAACTTGCTGCAAGTGGAGAACTAGTTAGAGTGCAGCCATGCCAAATTCACTGATTCTGCAGAGCAGAACAAACACTACTGCTGGCAGCTGCAGTCCCAGACAATGGACTTGGAGTCTGTCTGAGAGAGATGCTCAGGAGTGGCAGCTAAATGACATCAAGTGCCTAAAGAGAGCAACCTGGTCAGACAGCAGGCTGGAAATACAAGTAAAAACCTGCCACAAACCTTAATGGTGAGCAGTGACAGAATTTTACAGAAATATTAAGGCTACCATTTTCTGCACACGTCATCCATTCTTTACTTCACATTGTATTTGTTACAAGTACTTTTAATAACTATATATTTATATTTGATGTGTAATCAGTTCAAGTCAGAAAAAGATTGGTACTGTGATCAGCTGCAGAGTAGATACAATGTTTAGAGGCCTCGTATTTAGGTCTGTATTAATAAAATTAGGCACATTTTTCTCATTATTATCTTTCAGTAAGTTCTAATTACATGTTCCACAAAGGATTGTATGTTTTTAGTTGCATTTTTCACTTGTGTCATTTGCAAATGGATTTTTCTTTCTTTTTAAAAAAAACTCATTTTCATTTATCACCTTTTTTTTATTATTATTATTTTTGTGAATGCATTCTTACTATCCCAACCTTTCTCCTCTTTCTCATATCTAGCAATATTTTATGTGCATATTTTTGACCAAATAACATTAATATTCAGTTTTTTTTTCTTGTTTCAATATCAAAAAATTGCATTTTTCCTGAAAAGATTTTTCATGCATCAAAAACAACACAACAGCCATCGTAAGAGATTAAAATCTTTACTGAGGCTGAGACTAATCCCGCAAGGAGGAACTCAGATGAAATAACAAAACAAAGAATTTCCAAATGCAAATTCAGCCAAGTATAAGCCATATATGTGCCTTCGGGCTGTTTTTCTCTTCATGTTTGGCAATTGACCAATAAAAACTGTTTCATAATTACTGCGAAAGACCAGACTCTGATTTTGTTTTTCATCTGTATTCATAAGTAGTTTGTATCTGGATTTTGTTGTCTACAGGTCCGGTGCAGACGGAGATGAGAACTTGTGCTCCTCAGGTAGCCGTGTGTCCGCTGAGCTGCAGCTGCAACAACAACATTGTAGACTGTCGTCGCAAAGGCATCACTGAAATTCCATCAAATCTTCCTGATGGCATTGTGGAGATGTAAGAGATTATTGTTTTGTCCCTTTAATTGTGATATTAATGTCTTTTAATGTAAAAAGTCACATGCAAAGCTCAGTTTTCATTATTTGCATAATCATTAAACCTGAATGGATATTTTCACTGCATAAAAATCCTTGTCTGTAAGGTATCTGTTTTAATACTTGTATTAGAAACTAAATATTTGATCATTATTGTTTTTATATAAGCTACAGACTCGACTAGCATTTATGAAACTTTATTCTGACAGATTAAATTTAACACGATTGTTTTCCACTCATGTCTTTCGAACTCAGTGTCTAAATTGACACGAAATCTGTTTAGCTACAACCAAATTATAGTCAGATTATAATCTTAATTTATTCAGATGTACAAAATTGCCAAAGAGTCATCATCTAACTAAAATTGTGACATATTTAAAGTTGATAACTATCATTAAATAACTTAATAAGTTGATGTATACTGCAGCAGAATTCTGCTTATGTGCTCCCGTTGCACATTTTATCTTGTTTTTCCTCCTTTTTTTACAAGTTAGAGCACACACACTGGCACACAAACGCAAGCACACACAACTCATGCAAGCACATACACCCCACCAAGGGACGTGTTTGATATCCGTATTGATCGCTGTCCCCTGCCTGTTTGCACAGAGGACAGCTGCTTGATTGCTCTGTGACTAAAGGAGCAATTCTCCCCCACATTTCTACACTAACACTGATATACTTGCTTCACATAAGTAAAGGCACACATAACGACATGAATGCAGAAGCACTTTGTGGAGTGCAAATGTAAAAATAAACAAATTATCTCCAAGGATAGAAAATGCAACAGACACTGTTAACAGTATTTTTGTGTAAAAACACAAGGACACACCAACAGGAATTAGTATTGGATCAATTATGATAAATGTTGCTGCTGCAGCCAGAAACAATAGAGTTTAATAGGATGATGTATTGTCAGTCCTTTAATAGAGACAAAGTCATCTTTCTGGATGTCGGGGATCACTGCCAAACATGTATGTTTATGCAACAACATGTCGCAAGAGCTACATGTTTATTTGATACATCAAGTAAAATATAAATCTTCTGTGTTTCTGTGTTTGTCTCTAGGGCTTATTTTTATTAGTACATGTTCAGAGATGGTTATTATGTAGACATGTCTACTTGATTCATTCTGCACACATTCACCTTCAGAACTTGTGTCCCGTTTCAGTTGCTGCCAAACCTTTTCTTCACCGTATAGATTTTTAAAAATGTGTTTCCTCCAATATATCCTTTGATATTGATCCAGTAAGTGTCTTTGTCTCGACCTTGTTGTTCTTTAACATAATTTGTACGTTGTCATATGTGCAGATTGTCTTTGCTGGTATCTGTTCACGGATGATTTATTTTGACCCTTTGGTTGAATTAGGGTGTTGAAGGCTGCCAGAGAAATTAAGCTTTGATATTTTTGCAGACACCTGTAGTGTGTGGTGTTGTGTTTAATTCAAATCTAGGACAGTGTTTCATCTAAAAGTCCAATTTGTGACTGGGTAGGAGTCGCAAACTACACTTTCATTTATTCATTTGCATAAAAACATCAAAATGTATATTTTAGCATATAATATTTAAAACACATTTGATATTAATAAAGATATATAAACCTGAAGGAATACAAAATGGAAAGAAGAGGAAAGGAAAGTGAGGTAAAGAGCTTAATGGGGTGAGGGCAGAAGAAAAGGATGAGAGGAAGAAGAGGGGGTGGATTAGTTTTCATTTTTCATCCTGACAGCTGACCCTGTGGCCGGCCTTGGGACCTCACCGCATCCTCCTCTTCTTTAATTTTTCCTCTCCTCTCCCCTATTGTTCACACGTTTCCACTTCTCTGATTTCTCCCTTGTCTTCCATGTTCTTCTTATATCTCTCTCTTTCCATCCTTTCCTTTTCTCCTTCCCTGTCTTACCCTTAATATGTTTTATTACTCACTCCTTATCCTCCCTTTACATCCCATTTCCTGCCTGCATCATTTCAATATTTAATATATATAAGGTGACTTAAAGTATTCACCTACAAAGTTTATTATATTGTCTAAACCACCAGAAGAGGATAAACTAAACTCCAGTAAATTTACCCCAAAATAGACCGTGTGTCTGTTGGTCCCCACATGATTATAGAGTAAAATAACCAGAATTATGTAAAGAGTCTTCTGTCTTCCAGGAGAAGATACGTAGTAAATTCTCTGTAGCTCTCAGACCGCAAAGGTTAGAAAGACAGAACAAATTCATAAATACACTAATCTTTATTAGCTTACATGTAGTTTTACATATGGAGGAATAGAACTCCCCGAAGAAATTCATAGGAATAAATATACATATGCCAAAAAACACATACTATACAATTACATACTATAAAACAGTCTAACCCTGTTTAACTTACAGTCTTACATTTTTAGTTTGGTTAAATCATATGTTTGTGGTAAGAACACATCTTGCAGGACTGTCACCTAGCATTTTTGTGTATTACTGCCTCTTAAATATTTAATATTTACTGCAGTAAATCCAGTAAAATCACATCTGTTGCGGTCGGTATTCTACGGAGCCCTTTAGGGGACATGAGTGGAGAAAAAAAATTAAGTATGTTTCTCGTGCGCACCAGTTAGTATCTCGTGCACATCAGTTAGTAAAGTATCTGTTGAGCACAAGATACTAAGTGGTGTGCACGAGAAACCAACTTTCTTTTTTTCCTCCACCCCTGTCTCCTAAAGGGCTCCGTAGTAATCTGGTTTTGGTTTTAAGAGTCACTTTTTTTATTTGTCGAAACTCAAATAAAAGCAATATACAATTGTTCTTGTGAAAAGTTAAGACTAAAAAGTTCCTTAGTTACAAATTACAATCTTTGATATAGCACTGACAAACCTACAGAAAATTTATACATGTTTATATTTTTTGTGTGTTTGTGGAGCAAAAAAGCTCTCATGGTTGTTTTCAACAAAGAAAAAAGTAGCATTGACAGTCATTGAAGGTTTTCAAGAGTGTTTTTTTTATGTTTATTATATTGTAATGGTTAATTATTCTGAGTCTAACTGCCTGGTCTCTTTTTGTCTGATTTCTTTCTTTCTACAGTCGTTTGGAGCAGAACTTGATAAAAAGTGTCCCAGCAGGAGCTTTTTCAAGTTACAAGAAACTCAAAAGAATGTAAGTCACCCAAAAGAAAGATGTACACATCTAAATAAAAAAAATAAAACAAGAGAAAAATCTGACAAATATTTGCAAAAATATGTTTTTTTTTGTCAACTTATGTAATTTGCAATCAGTAATTGACCAAAAGTGTGTTTATTTAATAAAAACACCTAGAAGACTGAGAAAGACATATTTTATTTCACCATTAACTAATATCCAATCAAAACATAATAATAATGTAAAAATAATTTGTCAGAAATAATGAAACAGATTGTTTTTGTGTTGTTGTTGTGATGTAGACATAAATTGTGATATTGAAAGTATTATTAGAGGACTACACAATCACTGATATGAAATGGTTAAAAAATGTTCTTATTATGCCATTGCATGAAGATTTGACGTACACACATTTTTCAAGGTTGCAAGGAACCCATGTGTTTTTACAGATAGTGTTTCAACCTCATTTCAACAGCAGTGTTTAATAATATATCTTACTGGAGCGGACGTGAACGACATGAACTGCAGTTAACGTGCCACTGCTGCCAGCTTCTCTTCATCTTTCTGCTTTTCTCTGTTCGGTCACTACAGTTTTCTTTTCATCCTCTTTACCCATCACTCTCTCTTTCTCTGCCTCATTTACGCTCTCGTTCTGCCCCCTTTTTTCTGTTTTTTTATTTTTTTATTCTTGTCCTTTTGCCTTGACCTCAGCTGATGTCCNTCTCATGTGATCGTTTGTCAGTCTTAGGACATCCACGCTGAATGAACACCATTACTGTGTATTACAGCAATCTCATTGTCTCCCCAGTGACTTGAGTAAGAACCAGATTTCTGACATCGCTGCAGACGCTTTTAGTGGTCTTCGCTCACTCACATCATTGTAAGTACTGCATACATTTATGCAAAACACACCAAGACATGTATGAAACCAGCAAGAAAAGGTTCATATTCTCAGACATTTAGCAACTAAAATTGCTTTTCCAGCTCATGTTGATAAGTGGAACACAACACAGGAGCGTTTGTGGTATGAGTGTGTGTTTTTTGATAAAGGCTTTTGTGTGAATCTGTGAGAGAAAATGTGATAAGAACATGACAGGCGGTTTAATTTGGATCAGTCTAGAGCTTGAAAATGAGAAAGACAGACTTACAAAAAGAGTCAGACAAGGTGATCTCTGCTGAACATGCAAACATGCACACAAACATTACCATTACTGAATCACCTCAGCTGAACAGGAACTTCATCAAGAGCACATCGTCTGTGTTAGAAGCTTGCAGCGACATGAAGTAGCAACTGCATTAAGGAAACAGATCTGATTCAGTATTAATTGTTCAGAATAATGCTGGTACAGAGAGGAAAAACAGTGTGATTGAAACACCTGCATCCCGAATCCTTAACATGTTTAAAACATGCATTTGTTTCTTTGAATGCGTCTCTCATTATAACAGCAATTTTTTTTTTTTTCCCCACATTAAGCAGATATATTAAGGACCTTCTATAGTACAAATATTTCAACTAGAAGAAAAAAAATGAATTTGATGTGTTTTAATAAATATGTATACCATGCTAAGTATATAGCATTTAAACACTACAAGTACAAAAGTGAATAACATTGACTTAATTTTACTTGACAGATTAAAAGAAAACTCATTTTGATTTTTCGGTTCTTTATAGGGTCCTGTACGGCAATAAGATTACCGAGTTACCTAAAGGAATATTTGATGGACTGGTTTCTCTGCAGCTACTGTGAGTAGTGTTTCTTGTTTGCTGGTATGTGTGTGTGCCTTTAGTGTTGTCCCCTTAGCAAACTATGAAAAATGGCTCAGCAAAGCTTTATGACACGCTGAGAGAAAGTATACCGTCAGTCAGTTTACAGTTTGAAATTATGAAAACAAACAGAAAAGTTACTAAATAAAAGAATGAGCAAATGAAGCAAGTAAATGGCTTACTAAAGAGTGTCACAATGATTTTAAAAGTTGGAACAACAGGTTGAGAGAAGTTTTATTCCATGGTCAAACTTACATTTAACAGATTTACCAAGCATCATCAACAATAACAGAAACCCCCAATAGATGTTTGCTCATTTTAGATTACATTTTTGGTCTTACTTGGGCCAAAAGTTTTACACAAATGTCCCAGTGAAAATAAGTCATTAAAATAATTGTAGAAAGGGTAGAACATTTGACTTAATTTACTGAATCTCAACTGTCATGTCCAACATCTTTTTTTCCTCAGTTGCTGTCGTTATGGTGCAGTTTTTGCAGCTGTACCATGTTCATATCATGCATCATGTTCTTAACGTCTTAATTACAGGAAACAGTAACCTAAAAGAGTAGAAAAATAGTCACTTTGATGAGGATGTTTTTCTTCTTGTTTCACCAAACTATACGTCTGTTTAGCACCTTTTTAAGTGCTGTATTCTGGGCTCATCACTGCTGTAGACAGCAGGGCTTGATAGAAAAAAGAAAGAAAACAAATCGATATGTTGTGAATGAGACTGTTTTTTTTAGACTGACAGTGCACTGTGAAAATAGGTGTGGCTATGCAAGACTGAAGTCCTTGTGATCACCTGTTTTGCACAGCTGTGCAGTAAAAAAACTGCTGCATAACCCCGTCCTGATGCTTTGACCCTCCATCTGTCCTTTCTAGCATATCTACAGAGAAATCCTTCCTAAAATGATCAACGTGTAATAAATTAATGCACAGTAATAGAAACTGTAATCTCACTTTGTTCTTCAACCCCGTGGTGCTTTCTGAGAGGAAAACTATTAATTCTAAATAATTCCTCATGGGTACAGACTCAAACTGCTGCAGCGGTTCAGCATGTAGTAAAAAATTCTATAACTGCTACATAAGTACTGAATGTGGCATATGGTCCTTGCAAATGCCGCAGTCCACTGCAGGAGCAGCCAATGTTCTGGGCTTTTCCGTCGTAAAATGAAGCGGAGCAAAGAAAATGAGGAAGAGTGAATTTAACCCACAAACACCTTTTACAGGCTTACAGGATCATTTGGGTGCATGGTGCATGGTGAAATACAGCAAAAACCAAGGAGTGAGGAAGTGAAAAATAAATTAATGGATAGATGAATAAATAATAAGATGGAAAGCAACCCACTGGTGATGTCAGGAAGCACACCCATTTGGGGAAACACAAGGCAGATAATAGACGAGAGCAATGGAAAGCAGAAAAGAATTAGTGTTCATGTCACAGTATGTGTAATGTAACATAATTTACATTTAGCAGCTGCCTCAGATTTCCCTTGGATCTACAGATGCTGCAAGAATCAAACATTAAGTCACAGAATACTTTCTGTTTATTAATACATGCATACACAGCCTCATGATATGATCATTTAAGAGTTTTTTTCTGTGTACTGTATTTGTGATTGGATCATTCAATGAATAAATACATATCTGAGTGTCTAGTTATAATTCATGCTGTATTACATCATCGGTCCATTCTGAAAGGACACTGCCCGGGGGGTTGTTGGCACATATTCAGCACGAACAATGAAGAAATTTGCTTTTTAAAATTTTTACTGCTGACATGTGAAAACCTCCCACATCCAAAAAGTCAATCAGCCTCACTAGAATGTCTGTATTTTCCGATATTGTGTTGTGACAGTAATTCAAACTTTGCTCCATGAAGATGTGTTTATTGCTTTATATCTACTGGTCTGCTGTTTATGTTTTCTGTGCTGCTTTGTTTTACTGGTGCAGTTTCAAGTAATTAGTTCCCCCTGTGAGCTGCCTAATGAGGCGTGGATATGTCGCAGAGCAGCATGCGTGTGCGTGTATCACCTGTGTGTGTAGACGTATAAACAGGTTGTGCCAATGCAGGCGCTCATTAGAATGACTCGAGATAATTAAGTTGAGTCACTGTACCGAGAACCAAGTTACTCACTTGTCATATGTGGAGAAGAAAAATCGGGTTGGACGCATGTGAAAGGGATCAAAACTGAAAATCCAGTTAAAGAAAAGAGAACGTTAAGAGTGAGAGATGAGAAAAAAAAAATGAATGTACAGATGAGGAGAAAAAAAGAGTAATGGTAGAAGTGCAGGGGAGAACCTGACTTGTCAGTTATATTAGCTAACAATGGAAGGACAGAGAAACAAAAGGAAGGGTAGAGGTGAAAACTTTCCTGTCATTTACTTAATCCCTTCATCATATTTTTTATTTCCCAATGCCATACTCCCTGGTTTTCCCATAAATGTTCATCTGTGTCACTTCAAATTAAATTTTCACCTGTCCCTTTACTGTCTCACTTCATTATTTCTCTCCTTCCCATTCACATTTTTCTATTTCCTCTCACCCTCTTTCCTTCCACCCCTCACCATCTGTCTCTCCAATCCAAACAAAGTATCACACATACAACTGCAAGAAGAGAAAATGAAAAAATATATATAAATTGCAATGTTTATGTGTCATGGACAGAGAAAATATAATCATGACTGTGTGGGGAGAAAAGAGTCTAAAATAGAGGATGGAGCAGGAAACTAGTGGTTTTGTAGCTGAGACCATCTAATGGAATAAAAAAAATCTACATCTGTGCATGTATTGATTTTTTCTTTGTATTTTGATCAAGAACATAGATGAATGATAATAAAAAATGCATAATATTTTATTTGTGTTCCAGATTGCTGAATGCCAACAAAATTAACTGTTTGAGAGTCAATGCTTTCCAAGACCTACAAAACCTTAACCTGCTGTCTTTATATGACAACAAGCTGCAAACTATAAGTAAAGGACTCTTCACCCCTCTGCGCTCCATCAAGACTCTGTAAGTACACCGAATCTCAAAAGTCAGTGTCATAAAGTCAGACTAGTTAACAACTAACCACCTGGACACCTTCTTAAATATTCAAGGCGCGTTTGATTGCATATAGATTGTGAGTCAGTTGTAGATAGCAGAGAAAGGGGCCAGGAACTCTGTCCCATCATTTGATGAAAATCCAGACTACTACTAATTTTATATTTAAAACAGTCAAATATGCTCTGGTTTCAGATTGTGAATTAATAGAGTTTCATATACAACAGTAATTTCTCTTTATTGGGTTTGGGCTGCTAATTACAGACTCTTTTTGGTCCTCTGGGAAATTTAAAATATAGTGAGTGTTTTATTTATAGGTCTTAAAATGAAAGGTATTCAAAGTGAAGCTATTCTGTATATATTGAAAACTGTTATTAGTGTGAGCAGTAGATTAAAACACATTGTGATCTAAACATGTTAACTCTGATGGAAAATGTAAAGAATGGCTGTGATGTTCAGCGTTACCTCTCCCTCTGTGGTCTGCCTTCTTTTATCGATGTCGGTAATAACAAACCTCATCCGCTCTAATGAAGACCTCCACTGATCAGAACATCTTCATCTTCCTTCTGGAAGGCTTTTCCAAATCAGCTGTTCAGTAGAACAATGACAACATTGGATGAATTGGGGAAAATATTTATTTCATTAATTTTGTTTGTTTTTGCTTTATTATTTAATGATGACCCTCATGACTCTGTAGTTTGCTTTTCCCCTCAACATTGTAGTTTCCTTTTTTTTTCTTCTCTCATTTCATTCTAACAGCCATCTGGCCCAGAATCCCTTTATGTGTGACTGTCACCTGAAGTGGCTGGCTGACTACCTGTTTGACAACCCAATAGAGACGAGTGGGGCTCGGTGCAGCCACCCCCGAAGGCTTGCTAACAAACGAATCAGCCAGGTCAAAGGCAAGAAGTTCAGATGCACAGGTAATAACTTTAAACACATCTAAACAACAAAAAGTTCTCTTGGAAATTACCCCGTTTATATAAATCTAATTCTGGAAACGTAAAACTTAGTGTTAAAGTATTCAGCAAAAAAAAAAAAAAAAAAAATCATTCTATTTAGGTAGTAAAAGCTCATTGTTTAAAGCTGGGAAAAATACAAATTTAATGACTTTTAAATAAATATGCTGTATTTTCACCAGGTGTTGTCAGTATACAAGAAATGTAACTAAAGTCAAGCTAAAAGTTATTATGACACACTCAATAAACTGTAATTGTGTCTTCAGAACTATATTAATCCTCATGTTGTCATTAATTACCTGATTTTCCAAATTATTTACACAATGTGTACAAGACACACTTACACACACAAATTAAACTTTTTTTTCACATTGATTAGGTTAAATGTAAAATGTCAGCATGTAAAACATGAAATATTAACTACACATGTGTTTGACATTGTGTGTAAATAGAAAACTACATTTCTGTTGACTAAACATTCAAACATGGTTCCTCTCCTCTGTGTGGTGGTGCATTATTACTGTTATTTTCTTTCACACAAGCCATGGGTGTTACTTATCACAACACAGACCTCTTCAGTATACTGAAATAAGCACAATCACTAACTCAGCAGGGAGAGGCCATACACTGTGATTGTCCATTTTTATGAGTGTGTGAAACTGAGTAACTTCATCTTTCCTTTGGTGAGCAGCATCATTATGGTGATTTGATTGAAAGTTCTTCAGTGTGTTTCTTACAGTGGCCAACAAACAAGACTTTAACAATGTTTACTTCACAAATCCTCTCTTGGAATTAGAAACCTGAATTTAGGTTATATTAGCAGCTACTATGCTGAAGCTAAATCACACAAAATATATGAATACAACATTTCTTACCACAAATTAAAATGTTACAGTCATTGACACATTATGCCATCATGCCACCAGGTAGCACAGAGGGCCTGTAAGATGTAGGTGCTGTGCATCTCATATGGTATACTATTACTAGCATAATTAATGAATGGAAAAAGTTAAAGTGTACACAAGCTATACTTTTGGCTTATTCAATAGAAAGCTTAATTGTTTTTAGTACTTTAGCCCTGGAGGTAACTGAAATAACCAGATTTTTAAAAATCTCCTGGTTATGGCCTTTATCTTTGCTTCAACCCTTCCTGTCTGCAGTCCCACACCTCTCCCTGCATCTCTGTTCTTCTCTGGAACTGTGTGGACATTTTGCTATTTGTGGTCATTTCTCTGTTCCTGCCTCCTTCCTGTGTGGACCTGCAGCTGTTTGTTGCCTCTCCTATCCTATATGGACCCTACCCCCTGACTGACTGGTGCAGCTCTCTGTTGCCCCACCTTACTCCTATGTGGACCTCTATTCTGATTGGTTCGTGCAGCTGTCTCTTGTGCTTGATCTAACCATGTGGCCCCGCCTATTGTGACATCACATGGTTCCGTCAAGCGCCAGGGACCGCCCAGCACACACCTACATGCAACTCCCAGCCAATCACATGCCTTGGAATAAAAAACCAGAGGTTACACACCTTGATTCTTTGCTTGCTTTTATGTTTTGGACTTCTGTTAATGACTGTAATAATAACTGGTTTGAAACAAATGCCATATAGACAGTCTGACACAAATTATGTATTTCACTAATGACTGTCAATACCTACCTAGATGACTCTTATTAATGTTGGTTCCCTTCTGAGTTTCTTATCAGCTAACATTAATTACATGTTAAGACAACAGCAATCTGAAAAATACTTAGAAATGTGTCCATTGGTTTTACTGTTTGACCCAAAAACTATTTAAACACAAAGTTTGAGTATTTTAATTATTTAAATATTACTTAACCTTTTTTGCCAGCTTACAGTCATATTCATTCTTGCTGTTTTTGCTGCTTTACTCATTTTCTCTGCCTTTGCTTACCTCCTTGATGCATATTAATTACTTTTTTGGGGGAACTGATGTGTAGGTGCCTGTGGATTTGTGTTTGCTGCATTGGCCATGTTGCACATTAGTACATCTGCATTACAAGTAAAAAAATGTATCCTAACTCAATGCAATATTTTATGGGGTCACTGGTCTCAAAACATTCAGAAATTACATCTGGGGGAATTTAAGGAAAGAAAATGTGCTAATTTAGGTTGTTTTACTGACTGAAGAAATTCACTTTCTTCACATGCTTTAAAAAAAAAAATGCTTGTGACATCATGATTCATATTTAAACTGACCAATGGCATGGGCGTGTTTGAGGTTAGCATGGCTGACCATATCACCTGTGTGCATACTGCTTACCTGTAATGCAACTGCAAGTAAAACATTTTTAATACTGTCCAGCAAAATCCTTGATAAGTGCTTCTAGTAGTTGTTGAACGAGCCCACGCAGAAAGAGAGTTCAAGCCAGAGAAAAGTCAAGATGGAAAACGAAGGAACAAGTATGTCTGCCAAAGTCTAAACAGTCTGACAAGAGAATACTCAAAAGTTGACATAACAGAAAACAGATTTATATAAAAAATGCAAATTAAGAACAGGAAATGAAAGTAATGATAGCCATCGGAACAATAAAGAGAGTTCATTTTGTGGTGCTCAAACACAAGTGCTGCATGATGTAAACCAGGTCTACATTACAGTCGCAAGCAATCATGAATGATATCTGCTTGCATTACATCTAAATAACAGAAGTGGTCTGTGGCTCACCCTGTTAAACAAAAACATCCGGGTTTAAACCACATTTATCTGCAAGTTGATTCTATAAACCCACCTGGATATCTGTTCGTTAATTACATTTCCAGAGACAGAATTGCCCCTCCTTATAACAGTAATGCACAATCTACAGCATCTTGCATGGATAAGTGCAACCTGTTCCTTCAAACAGATGAAGAGAAAACTATTTAATGTAGCTCCTTCGTGTTGGTTGTTTGTATTTAGGTTTATGTAATGCTTAATAGCTTAGTTTAGAGTGAAAGGGGTGATTTATTGAAGGCATACAGTAATTCTAACTAAAGCCTTTTTGACTAAATATCTGGGTGTTTCTATATTGTTAATTTAGCACATTGTGATCTTTCGTTCAACAGTATTTACATTTTTAAAAGTCATTTGCTTTTGCTCAGTATGGTGTTTCAGTTTGTCCCAGATTTTTTATTCCTATTTGTTTCTTTCCAATCAATTTTCTTTTTGTTTTGTTTTTTTCTTGTTTACCTCAATCAGCCTTTACATTTCCATCTTCTTCTGTTTTTATTTGTCACTTTTTGTCTGGATTGACTTTGTCGTATGCTGACTCTTTGCCCTTGCAGGTCAGGAAGACTACCGCAGCCGTTTGAGTGGGGAGTGTTTTCAGGATCTTGTGTGTCCAGAGAAATGTCGCTGTGAAGGCACAGTGGTTGATTGCTCCAATCTCAAACTGACTCGAATACCTCCACATATCCCTGAGCACACCACTGACCTGTAAGTTAGCTGGTGTGTTTTTATAAATGCACAAGTATTGTGACTACATCCAAACATCAAATGAAAAAATGTCTTTCAAGTGGTTTTTATTTCCACACAATTAAATCAGGCACTTTTAGTAATGTATGGCAAACATTTTAGCTTTTAATAAGTAAAGTATCACCAACAAAAGCTCTAGATTTTAGCTCTCAGACCAAAATACACCTTAGTGGTTATTTCTATATCCCTCACAGCCTCTCATGATGTCTGGTAAAGGGTCACTAGAATACTCAGTGGGCCCAATAGATAATAATATATCCTTTATTGATCCCTCTTGGGGAAATTTTTTTTTTTTGTAGCAGAAAAGGAAATTACCTTTCTGCATTTGACCCATCCTCATCCGTGAGGTCAGGCACAGAGGGCAGCCATTGTTGTACAGCGCCTGGGGGTAAGTTGCGGACTTCAGTATCTTGCCCAAGGATACTTCAACACGTAGCCTCTGTTGGGACTCGGGATTGAACCCCGATCTCCTGATCGAAGGATGACTTCCTTCCAGATTAGACTATGACCCCTTAAAAAGACCGCTTAAAACTGGAATTATCAAAATGTAATAATTTATTCAGTTTGTTAAAACTATCTAAAGCCTTTAAAAAAACTTCATTATTCTGAGCTGTTGGAACTTCTTGTTACATGTTTAAAGTGATTTTGTCCCCTTTTAAAAAGGGTTGTGGAATGCTTACTGTAAGTTCATGTAATCAGTTTTTATACCTTTGGGATAAGTGGTCTGAGTGATCACTGTCTAAAAATTTGGCTAAAATGTTTCCCTAGGAAGTCATGCAGTTTAAAAATAAAGGTAAAAAAAAAAACAAGAAAATTTTCCATCATCTGGCCTAAACCATCCAATACAATGTTAAATTGTTTAAAGTCATTCAAGATACTTATAGACTTCTATCACTTTACCAAACCAGCTGGTTCAAGAAACAAAAAATCAGCGCTTAAGGCTTCTTTAATGGCAGAACACAACATTTAATAAGTATTTGCTCTCATTGCTACAAAATTGTTGAATTTTAATGTCTTTATATGATAGAAGTTTGTCCCACTTTTGGCCCTATTTTAAATAGCTAATTGTTTGACTCCCCCCATGAGAATGTTCCTCTTATTCTCTAAACTGGGGTCATTCTTATACTGTAAGTAAGACACTGACTGCTTATAATTACTCCTCAGCCACACAGATGCTCTCTACAGAATTACGATTCATCCCTTTAGAATAATTAATAATGCCAGTATTCCACAGACCATTACTTCCCATTTAATTTGTCTCATTTTTGTTCCTTTTCCTCGTGAACCCTGGTATCCTCTCATAATTTCTCCTTTTCTCTCTGTCCATTCCCAGTGTGCTTTATGTTAGAAATATGTACTTTGTCCTTTATGGTTGGTTAGAGGGCACATCAGTTTTTTTTTTCCCTATTCTCAACACACTGTCTCTTTCACTTCCCTTTTCCCAAAGAGTACAATCAACCAGTAGGTTTGTAAAGCCACAAACATTCACACACAGAAACACACGCACACAAGCCATCAGCCTGCTCCTTGTAACCTGCTTTATCAGGGGAAATCAGAGAAGTTGTGGTTTAGCTGAAGGTTTATGTATTTTTCCTCCTTCCTCTCATCTGTCTGTCCTTTTTTCTTAGGGACTCTTTTAAAATAAATCCTTGATGTAGGCCCCTACAGTTCTCAGTATGTAGTCAGTTCTCGTAAGAGACTAATTCCCAGTCAATAAAATGCACTGCTCTTTTGCAGTTGATATCAAGACCTGCTAGTCCAGCAGTAAAGAAATCTGATCTATATGCTCTAGAGTCATAATATGTAAATGAATCTGCAGTAAAGCCATCTCATTTCCACCCAACCACCAAGCTTCTTCTGGCTTTTTAATGGTATTTCACTTTTGCTTTGACCAGGTTGATCGAACATTTAACACCCCATAATTCATTAGAAAATGTACCCTTGAGCTAAACTTTTACTTTCATTCTTTTACGTTTCTCCACTATCCAGTTTTCACACATACACATTCACAGAGTGCATCCTCTTAGCTGTACCTCTTTAGTACAAATTACCCCAATAAAGCAGATGTCTAGCTTCCTATCTCTCCAACTGTTTTCCTTTGGCTTAGAGCAATGTGGATATTGATGACTACATAGAAAAGATTCATTGCCCATCTTCTCTCCTTCCTCACTTCCGACCATTTTTTTTGTAATTTATTTTTTATTTTTTACATTTGATTCTCTTGTGTTGCATCGGTCTTCTTCTCAGGAACTTCTCCTATTTTCTTGTCTGTAAGTGCAAATATATTTTGTTTAATTAAAAATAAAAATGTGACCCTGTTTTCTCTCTATAGACGATTAAACGACAATGAGATTGCCATCCTGGAGGCTTCAGGAACGTTTAAGAAGTTACCGAACTTGAAGAAGATGTATGTTGACATTTAAAATATATTTCATTTTATAGCTTTAATTTTATGTGTAATCTAGGAAAAGTTCTTTTTAAGAATTAACCTAATTTACATAAAAAGTTCCAATGATATTATTTACTCTTGGAACTGTCTATTTTTTTTTCCCTAAAGTTAAAGGGAACATTGCAAGTAAAACATGTGAAAAATACACCAATGAAAATGTGAATAAATAGGGAAAAAACTTGACAATGAAGACAAAATTTATAACAAAAGATAATCAAAATTTTAAAAATATATGAAGAGAGTAAGAAGAAGATTAAAAGAAGTAAACAAGAGAGACCTGAATAAATGAATGTATGGACAAGGTTTCAAAGGGCATATAGATGAAGAACAAAAAAGTAAAATAAACGTGGTCATATAAATGAAGCAGTTTTTAAATAGAAATAGATGATGGACCATCGATTCAGATTTACAGCCATTTCTCATCTACACCTGTCTTTAGATTTGAATGTGTACAGGTGTGTGTTTGAGTGTGTCAGAGTAAGAGTGAAAGACATAGCAAAGATGAAAGGTTAATTTATTGGACAGGAAATTGCTAACCATCTAGTAGCATCACTGACAAGATAAACTGACTTACTCATTTGCATGTTCGTGTTGTCACCTCATATTCCCATGTGTTTGTGCTTTTCTTTGCAGTTCAATATATGTTTGCAATCATTATTTTCATTTCTTTTAACTCAATCTGTTAGTATTTTCTACTTTTCTCTCAATTTTCTGAGAGGCTGATAAGAAGCAAAACAAAACTATCTGTGAATGAATGTCACTGCAGTTGTGATGGCTATCATCTGAAAATATTGTTTCTTTTGCAAAGCTCAGTGTTTCCCTTTTCATTTTTCTCATTGTTTGCTAGAAAGAGTGATTGCAATCATTTTTTTTTATTTGTAACCATTTGTCTCATTTATTTTTATGTGTGCACGTTTGATTTGTGTGCAGTAGTGATGGCTTTCTCTTTTATCAGAACATCTCTTGTTAAACAAACGGATATTACAGCAACTGAGAGAAGAGTTTACATTTTTTTTTAGTTGAAAGAACATGATTAATTGCTGCAATCAAACTGTGAATGCATGACTGTTTGAATGTGTGTTCTTCTTGTCTCTCCAGTAATTTAGAATGAGTGCATTGTTAAAATGAATGCAATGCAAATAAACCTAACATGAAAATCATATTTTATCCTTCCTGCAGCAACCTGAGCAACAACAAGCTGAGGGACATCCGTGAAGGGGCTTTTGATGGAGGAAGTGGCGTTTTGGAGCTGCTGCTAACTGGGAACAAGCTAACTGGGCTGCAGGGGCGCATGTTCAGAGGCCTAAGTGGCCTGAAAACACTGTAAGTCTTAAACTTCACAAGTTGGTATTGCATGTGCACTTGTATTATTTTTTGTTGTCTAGAATTACAGTAAATCTCTTTACTGAGTCTCATAATCGGGACTTACGTTAAAACATAAGCTGCACGGTTTACTAGGAACCTCCAATTCTTTTTTATTTTACCCAGTTGAATTTTTTTGTAAATGGCGGTTTCTCAATACAGACATTTTCTTGAAATGCCTTATTGATACAACAGGCTTTTTACTGTTACCTGTCCACACACAATGTGAAACATTCTTTAGTGGCTAAATTAGCACTCTTTAATCAAACAAAGAGAAGCTTAATGGCAATCTGATACATCTGACCAATCAGCTGACCCTGCAGAGCAGACTTAACCTTATAAGCTGTAAAGACTCAGACACCATAATGAAGTATTTCATTACCAAGTGACAAGGCAGCCACAGCTATCTAGTGATAGTTTTTTGCTCACTGTCTAGTTGCTCCTTTTCATCCAAATGAATTCTATAGTAAGTGTATCTTTAGGCAACATTTTACATGATAATGTACTTCACTAGACAAAAAATATGGATTTTAAATCAGGTTAAATTGCAACATATTGTTGCTCCTCTAATTTGGGTACCCACCAAAAAGAGGGTTGTGTCCAGTTAGAAGTTAAATGATAATCCACTGGACAACAAGCTTTTGTGTGTGTGTGTGTGTGTGTGTGTGTGTGTGTGTGCGCACACGCGCACGCACATGTGTATACTCAGTAATGACTAGCTAATGCTATCATGCATATGTGTGCAGTCTAATGACTCTCTAATGTCATCATGGCTGTCTCTGTATTATGTTAAAAGGCTCCCTGCTACAGTAACAGCCTTACTAACTTGGTTAGCGTGTCCCAGAAATTGCTAATGCTAACTAACTCAGTTATGGTTCCACAGGACAGCATGTCAGAAGCTAATGTCTGTCTTGGTTGTACAGCAGGCACTGGCTTAGATTTTCTTATTCTCTGTTTTAGATTTTAACCATGACATGACTTATTGAGCCCTTTTTATCTTTTTTGGCGCTCTCTGTCAAGATGTCTCCTCTGCTAAAAAATTTAAAAAAGAAAGAAAAATAACAAGTAGGCTATAGTGTGTTCTTTGAATATTGTTTTAACAGCCGTTGGCAATAAATTCTTGAATCAGTAAACATTTTATGTTACTTGTTAAAAATATATTATTTGTGTTTCCAGCATGCTGCGGAGCAACCAGATCAGCTGCATCGATAACAGCACATTCACAGGTTTGAGTTCAGTGCGTCTGCTGTCGCTTTATGACAACAGGATTGCCAGCATTGCCCCTGGAGCCTTTGCCACCCTTCACTCCTTGTCCACTATGTAAGTCCAATCTATTCCAACTTCGTTTTTTTTTACCTAATTCATGCCCTTTTGTAGTTATCTTTTACGCGCACATACACATGCACGGGCACATACATCCATTCACAGCCTAAAATTTGAGCACACATTGCTCTTTGGACAGAATCATCCTCACAGATGCTCTACATCATTATTGAGTAGATTGGTTTGGATCCCAGGACATTTGTTATCAAAGCTAGATATTTCACCATCTGTACACACACATGTGCACTACCAGATTTGGACACACACAAAAGAGAAAAGCTTGTTTTTATCTTCCCAAAAGATACACATGCAACTTCTGCAACAAAAACCCTGAATAATTGGATGTCATTTTTGCTTAAATGTTGTTGTGAATCTAGCGTGGAGTAACAGATAAAGTGAAGTGTTCATTAGTGTGAGAAAACTGATTGTTATGAAAAGCACTAACCTGTCTTATAACAGGTTGTTCAAAGGGAGAAAGTTGAACAAAAGCTAAAAGTGAATACATGTATGTTTGTGTGTGTTCCTTTATTTTTTTCAGTCCTCTGACCACCCAGATGAGAAGGATGTAAATAAAATATTTTATCATTTCAGTAAAACATTACAGGCAGAATTTTCAGCCTTTATTGTCAGAAAACCTAAATGCCAAGTCAAGACAGGATGTGCCTGTTTACATGTTCTATATTTTCCTCCAAGCTTCCTTTCCTTGTTCTGCCTTTGTTCTTGCTCTCTGTCCTGCTGTGCACCTGTCATCTTTGATTCAAGTTTCTACATGAGTCTTTTGGGAGCGGAGATGGAAAGAGAAAAAAAAAAAAAAAAAAAAAAAAAAAAAAAAAAAAGAGGAAAATGAGGACATAGAGGTAGCACTGGAGCAGACACTCAAGTTTACCTAGTGTGGCAATAAAAAGGGACTAATATAACATGATATTAGATGTTTTCAACCATGTGTTTATATACTTACCTAGATATCTCTATTATGCTTCTGTTCTTAATGCTCCTTCTCAGTGGAACTGGTTTATCTAATTAGGTGCTAAACACAATAAAACAGAATGGATAAGTTTAGCTTGTGAAACTAATGTATTACCAGGAAATTAGTAAATAACCTATTTCTGTATCAGGACACTATCAACACTGTTGCATATAAAGGAACCTTTACTTTTAATAAGTGACATGATGAAAATGGCAAATGGTTATTTGTTATTTGAACAAATCATTAGTAAAATGTTACATCATCTTTAAAAAAAACAGATGTTTTTCTGAAGCCTTTTGCTGGTTGGTATATAAGTATAGGTGAAATGGATGCAGACTTTTGCTTCACTAAAACTGTTATTCCACCCTACTATAAAATCCTTTATTTCCTTTTCTTACAAAGTAAAGTGTTTCTTTCAAGTTTCTTGATATTTTGAACACATTTCTCAGTTGTGTTGAATTTGAAACACTGCAGTGGACTGAAAGTATTTAAAGGATATGCTGCTGGTCCATTCTGAGCTGAAGATGTTTGCTTTCACCCTTTACAGTTTAAATATGGCTCAGCATAAATGTTGCATGAGGTGTGTTAAAAAAGGCATCAAAATGCAATGAGAAGTGATCAAGAATGAATAAAATGAGCAGATAACCTTTTCTGTTTTTCCCCTCATAGTTTCTCTCTCTGCCACTTTTATATTTCTTTTTCATTCAAAGATGCCATTCATGAAATGAATAAAATACCAGATAACCTTTCCTCTATGCATTTTCCTTCTTCTTCATCTCGTTGTCTTTCATCTAAATGTATTCAAAGGTGTTTGACTGGCTGAAAACAGTTTATTTTTTGCTGTTTTCAAGTAAAAATCAAATCATCATTATTATTGTAATCTAATTTTTTTAATGTTCTTTTGTATTGTTAGATGTATTTCACTCTGTAAGACTCCCCTGAAAAAAAAACTAAGAAGTACATTTTCTTTTTTCTAAATCTCATTTGATTTTTTCTTTGTGTCTGTCACTCATTATTCCCTACAGTAACCTTCTCTCCAACCCATATGTGTGTGACTGTCACTTGGCTTGGTTGGGTCAGTGGCTGAAGAAGACGAGGGTGGTGAGTGGAAACCCTCGCTGTCAGAAGCCAGCTTTTCTGAAGGAGATCCCCATCCAGGATGTGGCTACGCCAGACTTTACATGTGATGGTGAGCCTCCTTTCTTTCTGCCATCACATGGACTAAACATTTGTTTCTCTGCTGTTTTTGGCTCCGTTAAACATAAGGTATTTGCAAAAAAATAAAAAATGAAAGTCTGCACTTAATGCATTAACAAAAGAGCATTAATACTGACTACACATCTAATATAGCTGACAAAGTGAATGATTGAGACCCAGAATTAAGAATTTAACACATTTGACAGATTGTGTGGTTGCTATTTTTTTAAATAACTTTCATCATCTCATGGCATTAGCAGCAGATACACATGCAGTCAATGCACCCATCCATCCAATTTACATGAAGTCATCAATACAAAATTTCATTTTAAAAGTTAATTGACTTCCTTATTATGTTCAGATAGTGGATATAAAAGAGCTAGATTGTTCTTGGTCCATCATCAAAAGTGTATATATACATACATACATACATACACACAAACTGTGTATTTCTCTCCTGTCGAAAAGTTTGACTCTGAAGGCATAAACCTCAAACTGGCTCTGGAAAGAGCAAAAACAAAAGGAGACACACATACACACACATACATGCCCATACATGTACATGAGGTCCCAAGTCTAGTCTATTTTTAGTTGAGTAAAATTGCTGTTAAGGTGTCCAGATGTAGCCGGGGGAAAGGTAAAGTTAATTGAATTTGTAGGAGGATATTTAACGCACATTTAGATGTTAGTTCAATTAGCTGACTGTGGAGTGAGTCAGCCCCGGGCTACACCTCCCTGTGGACTCACAAGCTACACATATCAGATTAGACACACATTCACAAATGCATACAGTACACGACTTTACTCAGAGACCCATAAGCACAAATTTATTCAGCATTTAAGCATTAGGTCAATTATACAGTTACAAACTGAATGACAAAATGGCCAAAGGACAAAGGAGGGAACTGTTGAAAACATCAAGTGCACCAAAGTCTACACATGCAACACTTAAAATGTGGAAGTGATAATTCAGTGAACGAGGTTATCTGTGGCTCAGGAAGAAGAGCTACTATTTGGAATTTCAGCGGTTTGATCTCGAGCATTGTCACATGCTGAAATGTTTCTGGGTAATACACCAAATCCCACATTTACATTTAATGTATTTATCTCAAAGAAAGCACTGCATTGTACATAAAAGGCACATTTTTGTGAGGTATGTTGCACCAAGTTCTCCAAGTGGTAAATATAAACAGAAAACTGAATGCAGGAATAAACCCGCAATGAAGTATTCAGATGTAAAACATGTCCCTCTTTCTGAAAAGTACACGCTAAAACTCAAGTTACAATTGTGTTATGATTGGCTTTGTTTCCAGTCTTCATTATCCTTCATTATGTGTTTAACTCGGCTTGTTTTACATTTGGGACCACAGTTCAACTACTTTCATACTGCATTGCTAGATTAGAGCTGTGTGTGTGAACCTGCGTAACAATGAAGGAAATAAGAGAAGCTCAAGCCAAGAACAACACACAACTCTCCACTCTGATCCTTCTTATCTGAGTTAGGCTAATGATTACAATTACTTGGATGTTTAGTAGTTTTTCCTACAGTGTTTGTACATGTGTTGCTTCACATTCTGAACTTTTAGACTTCATGACTTCTTGGTATAAAACAATTGGTTATTTTTATGTGGCCTCTGTTAACACATTGTCATATTAAAGACACTTAAAGATAAGTATCTATGGACAAATGTACAGAAACGTTTGGAAATGCACAAAACGCTTTTATTAGAACTTTTTGTAACAGACTGTTGTTTACTTTTTAAGATCATTTAAATAATAAAAAAGGCTTTATTGTGTAGCACAAAGTAAATGAAAAAGTAGGTGCAATATATGAATAATGAGACGTTTATATTTTTTTTAACCAGTGAATGGTTGGCTACATGTCTACAGTTGATGCATTCACTCACATTTTATAGCTGCAATTGCATGATTGTTTTGAAAATTGTGACCAGATCCCCAGTTAAACATACACTGAGTGTTTTTCAGATTATCTCTGTAAAATCTGAAGGACCTGTTTGTGCTTTAGGTCCAAGGCTAGATTTGAAAACACATCAGTGAAACTGCTTTAGCTGCCTCTGGTCATTTGATATGGATCATAAAGCCCCTTTAAAAAGTGCTGACTTGAATGACAATGATAAAAAGGACCTGGTGCCATGTTAATATCTCTAAATTCCTCTCGTTTATTTAACTTTCTTTCCTCTCCCTTCTATTTCCACAATTTGTTTTGTTGTTTTCACTTTATTTGGTCTTTAGTTTCCTCCCTTTTTGTCTTTTTTTAAACCTGCTGTAATCCCCTCTTTCTTTCTTTTTCTTGCAATCGTTTTTCAGTCTAACTTTTTTTCTTCTTTCCCCAGGTGCTGAGGATAATGGTTGCCTTCCTGCATCTGGTTGTCCCGACGTCTGCACGTGCTCAGACGGTGTGGTGCGATGCAGCAACAGAGGACTGCACTCTCTACCCAAAGGCATTCCCAAGGACACCACTGAGCTGTGAGTCAGGCGTGCACACACTAAAGCACACACCTGCATACAAACTCAGTTATAAAGATTTGTTTTCACAACGGACAGAAAACAAAAAAAAAAAACAGTGCAATAATGTACATCCAAACACCATGCTATTTTTGTCTCTGCATAGTCACTCCCATAAATTAAAACAGTCAATGGTGCTTTGCTGCAGTGCTACATGCTTTCAGCCTTATAGTGTTATTGTTATAATGCCAACAAAAGTTTTTTTAATGTTACTTGGCGATATAGATTAAAGGCACTGAAAACATTTTAAAAGTTTTTTTTAATCAATTATGGAACATTATTAAATGTGGCTTTAATCCTTCTGTTTATACAAAAATGCACTTGTAATTTAACTCTTACATTGTTTCAGCTGTATTTGTAATTTATTTAGCTTTGAAGGAGTTTTTTTCTTATTAAAGAAGAGATCAGTAAAGGAAATGTCTGTAATCATAGTCATTTTTTGAATCGATACCATGTAAAAACAAGGCTAAAACAATGGTAATTGAGATTAGGAAATTTAGAGAGTGCTGAAAAATAAATATCTCCAAGTAATAGTGAATTATTGCACTCACAAGCAGAAACACATACAACCTCATGCACTCACATAAACACAAACAGAAAGCTCTGTAGCTGTGAAATAGGTCTGTGCTACAGGGTCAATAGCAGTGATTAGGTATTGATCAAGCTAAAGAAGACACTCCATCATACTGTCCACATAACCTACTTATGACCAACGGGAGAAAAGAGAGACCATTGGATCATAAAATATGTGTGTATCTGTGTGAGCTTGATAGTAAATGTTTGTCTGGTGTCTGACAGAGTTTCACCCTGATGAGTTGCTGGATGGAGCTACTGTGTTCAACACATTAGTTTTTACACTAAATACAGAATAAAATCATTGTTGTTGTACTTTTGTAAGATAGTCGAGTGGCATCAATAGAATATTTAATTTTATTAGCATGGGATCAGCAAATGTTAAGATAATGAAGAATAATTGTGTTCATCAGAGGTTACTAAAATGAGATCATAAAGGGTTATTAAGTAGATTGACCACATACATTTGAGAGAAATGATCTGTTTGATGTGTTTTTTGGCAAGTTTTTATACTTTATTACATCATCATATTGGAAGGTAAAGTATTTGATTGAATTTTATTCTATATTCTAAATTGGCCATGTGGTTGTGTTGAAAGTGCTGTATAAATTGGTATGGTATGGTATTCTTAACTAAAAACAGTCAATTCAAAGGTTATTACGACATATTATTTGTTTTTGTCTACCATTTTATGCTAATTACTTTTTTCAGTCAGTGAAATCAACTATTCTTCACTTCTGATCCTAAACCAGAAACACAATCACACCTGTACACGTAGTCTGGTTAGACTGTAGCGTGAACTCTTATGACAATCATGTGGAAGGAGCTGTTATTTATTTATTCATTAAAATCTGATGAGCATTCTTTATTCTTGCTGATAAGTTTATTTTTATGGCTTGATGTGATGATCAGGTCCATATTAAGTTCCAAATTTTAGGGCATGATTTCCTCAAACAACAATATTTAAGATGATACATTATTTAACCCCGCATGGCTGTATTTGTGTGAATACACAACATACTAAACCATCCATGCACGTTTCGTTGCAGATACCTGGAGGGTAACATGCTGACATCTGTGCCTAAAGAGCTGGCAGCCCTGAAGCAGCTGTCTCTTGTGTATGTAACATTAGACTGAACAAAATAAACATTTTAAAAATCCACTCTGGTTAAAAATGGTGAGTTTTGTGTTTGTATATGTGTGTGCATTTACTTTATGCTTGTATTTACACAGAGACCTGAGCAACAACAGCATCAGCACTTTAGCTCCATATACCTTCAGCAACATGACTCAACTAGCCACACTGTAAGTTTCCATGGCAACAAACATGATATAGACTTACAGTTTATTATGATCAATCACTGTCTCCCAACTTTACTTCTATCAATATCTATATATTATATATACAATCTTATCTTTCTTATCCTCACCTCACCTGAGTTTTCTTTATTGGAGTCTCTCCTTCAAGCACAGATTTTTTGTTGTTGTTTTTGCTTCAGGTTTATCATCACTTCATGTTCTTCAGCACCTTCCTGAACCCCTCCTCTCTCATTTCTGGCTTCTCCTGTATCTTCCTTTTGTATCTTCTTCTATGTAATATTTTTCACATACCTGAAATATTATTTTTCTCTCTCCATATTCCTTTCTTATTGTTTTTCTAGCATCTCTATATGTGCTATGTGCTCAATAAACCCATATTTTCTTCAGTGTCTCAGCTCCCTCAGTTACTCTCTTCTTCTTTAAGACTAAATGAAAGTAAATTTAAAGATTTTTTTTTTTCATCTGGATCTGTCCCAAGATTATTTATCATTTAGCTTTAAGTTTTTATGGCAAGTTACATGAAATTGAATTACTGAACATTGCTTTGCTCAGCAAATTCAGCCAAGAATATTTGTTCTTTTGCAGTCACGCCCTGTTTCACATTTCATGTTGTTGCTGCGATGTTCTGCTGGGTGCGGAATGGTGCAACCACGGATTACTGTCAGCCCACAGATGACATTACTGCAACACTGTCTGTGTTAAATACTCCACCTAAACACACTTCATAAAGACCTGAATGTAGAGTTGGAGAAAAATGTATTTTTTTTCCAATTCAGATTTTTTCAAGGTTGTTCTTATTTCATTGGCTGTTTAGCTCAAGTTCTCAAACCCCTACGACACTTGAACATGGACATAAAAATGATAAAATAATTAAAATGAAAATGTGTCTTTTCTTCCTTGTACTTAATTTGCCACTAGTATTACTGTATATTGTTTGTTTCTTTTGCAAAAAGGGATTTTTTTGTTTTCTCTTTTGGCATTCTCTACTCAAAAGTATGCCGTTTTATCATAATTATGCTATTGACTTGAATACTGAAGGTATCCGTTTTTCTTTTCTTTTTCATGTCTTACCTCAGGTTTACAGGATTGTGTGTGTGCTTGTTTGTGTTTCTTCTAGCATCCTGAGCTATAACCAGATCCGCTGCATCCCAGTCCATGCCTTTGATGGGCTCAAGTCCCTTCGACTGCTGTGAGTAGTATGCTTCATCCTCAAGTACTGCAGTGGATTCAATATTCAACACCCATTTAGCTGGTTACACTACTGAGCTAAATCAACATTTAATTGCATCCTGATTCCAGGCCAAGTGGTGTGTTAAAATCCAGCCTGACAGGCTGAATCATTTGTTATTTCAGCCTGTTAAAAGTGATGAAAGTGACAGTTTCTCCTTTTTTTTAATACTTCCTCCATATCTGCATGGTTTGGCATATCTCTGTCATACTGCATGTCTCTGTCCATCCATTCTCTCCTCCTTTTCTTCCCATCCACCCAGGGATGTGCTTGATGAATCGACTTTCAGCCTCTGTTTCTCTCGGTCATCCATTTGGTTGTCCACCCTCTGTCTCAAAAACCTGCAATCATGTACACACACAGTGTGCATGTGAATGTTGTCTGACCACCCCCACACATATAAACCACTACACACATCAACCTCAATATACATAAATCACGCATGTAGGGAACAAGTCTACAAGAAAGTACAGGTTTGCATCTCCATTTATCACTGAAAGTCAAATTCACAAAATGTATTGATTCTTATGTCTTCCATATTTAGGGCAATATTATTTTAAAGTCTGTTTAAGCTATGATACATATGGGATCTGAGTTTGCTACAAAAAAGGTGTAACAAATCACTTTGCTAAAAATGAAAGTTTAAAAAAAAGCAAATGTTGTAAATTTGCATTATCATAAAAAAAAGAAAACAAAAAGCAGCATATTATCTGCTTTGCTTCTGGTCAGATAAACTCTTCTCTTTGGGCAAATGGCCTGATTTAACTCTGAAATAACAAATGTAGCAAGGAATACAGAACCACTTTACCTTGCAATTTTGGGGATGAATTCAATAACAATGTACTGTATTTATGTAAAAGGTAATGTGTTCTTATTTAGGAGGAAGTCTTACCAATGCACCTGATTTTTTTCAGGTAAATGTCTGGAGGATAAATATTCAGTTACAGACTTCAAAACTTTGGTCATAAATCTCATTTGTTTCTAGAAAAATAAGAGTTTGTGAAACATTCCAGCCTAAAAGTGTCTTTGTAGGTGCTGATGGTGACATTGTTTATTTGAAGGTTTGTCCACAATGTTAACTCCAGCAACAGTGTCACAGTTTTATATTTGTGGCCCTCTAACAACTACAGTAGGGGCTTCACATCTTTTTAGCAACATATTTTTTCAACCCATCATTTAAAGCTAATTTAGTCAATGAGCCGGTGCTAGCATCCAAGGAATGAATTTGCTGGATGAAGTCTGCGTAGCTAGATGTGAGAATGCATAGTTAACATAATTTGTCAGATGTTCATGCTGCCTACACTTTTTATTTTATTCAATTTTTAATAAGCCAATTTGTGAATTTTATTAAAAGTTCACTACTATGCTATATAAACATTTTATGTGTTAAATAGTAATTTAGCTAAAATTAAATCTTTTTTTCTGTACTTTGTGTTTATTTTTCTTATCTGTATTAGAATGAGAAATCATTAAGTTAAAAAACTGTCATTTTTTGTACCACTAAAGTTGTTTAACCCAAATAACAAGACTATGTAAAACATGCTTTTTCTATTATTTTTATTTTTTACTTTCATTGATTTGAAAAAAAATATGTTTAAACTTTGTACCTCCAATAGTTGGGCTCAAAAAAGGGCAGAGTTGTAATGAATATTTATTATGACTAATATTAAATCCAATATATAATGCCAGCCCCAATATAATGAAGCTAATGGGATTTCTCTATTGAGACTGAATACATCTAAGTCTCTAAGAATCCCTCTAATGGAATAAAAATAAAAACTACCCTGGGATTTATTTATTTATTTTTGGGGAAAAAAGAAAAAAATAGCGGTCCCATTAAAATGTTGGTATCCATTGTTGTTTCAGAGTGGAACAAGCCAGTGTCTTATGCTCTGAGAAAACAGCTTTGTTTTTGACCTTCTCTCTGCCTATTGACTGTATCACTTATGAAGATTTCACCTTGCAGAAGTTCAGTGGTGACTTTTTTTAGTCTTTCGTTCTTTCTTCCTTTCATTTTACTTGATGTTGCCGTGGGGACTGATGCCTCTCTGCCCCCACATAGCAACTGGTTGCCAGGCAGTCATCACTGTCACTTCCTCATTACCCACAACCCCCTCTGGGCCAGTGTTTTGCAGGGGCTGTTCGACCACCATACACTGATGCACAAACACACACAGAGATGCACAGAAACACTTGAAGACATTAGAAACTAACTTGAGCACACAAACACACACATCTATCAGACAGACACTTGTATGCACACTGGCAAAGTCTGACCTCAGTGCACACACTGAAGTATGTGCACACACATACACACATGCACAAGGCTCAGTTTTCCAATACTGTTGGTTTGATAGCTGTCCCCTGCCACATAACTTCGCTCTAATGGAATGTGAACTTATATCCAG
Source organism: Pachypanchax playfairii (assembly GCA_006937955.1). NCBI lineage: Eukaryota > Metazoa > Chordata > Actinopteri > Cyprinodontiformes > Aplocheilidae > Pachypanchax > Pachypanchax playfairii. The sequence continues at coordinate 7,036,812 of SSNP01000008.1, forward strand.
CAGGCAACACACTCAAATGGATCACTCACTCTCACACACACACACACACACATAAAAAAGTCTACTGAGACAAAAGTTCAGACTCAAAGTAAAAGTAAACATTCAACACTTTTGTAGAAAAGGGTTCATTGTGTTTCTGCTCCAAGAAACTACAAATATATGTAAATAATTTAGTATGAATCATGTCAGAGTTTCATTTTAACAGTAGTCTGTTCCAAATCATTTATTTTGCAGCTGTCCATTCTTAATTTAGTGAATTTTGAAATTATCGGTATAACACAGTAGTTTTTGGTTTGTTTGTTTTTGAAGATTTGAAAGTGAAACATCCCAAAGACTTTGGTTTAAAGATAAAACTGCCAGTTGCTCTCACAAGAGTTAGCTTTGATTAAGTACATGCTTACTAGTAAAAGGAACGTGGGAATATTTAGTGTTAACAGTTTAAAGACGAAGCTGTATTACAATGGAAGTTACACGTCCCCTCTTATAGCAGAACCTGTTATAAAGAAACACCAAGTGTGTAATTAAATGAATAAACTCAATAAAACCATAATCAGTGGGTCAAAAGTCACTTTATACCTTTGTAAAGGGGCCATGTTGTGATTATTATTCATACTGCTGTCTCTTTTTTCTCTTTTGTTTCTCTTCCAGGACTCTCCACGGTAACGACCTGTCAACCATCCCCGAAGGAGCATTCAACCACCTTACATCTCTTTCTCACCTGTAAGAGCAGCACCATGTTACTCTACGGCTGTACTAAGTATTTAAAAAAACAATTACTGTTAATATTTTTTGTGATTGTTCACAGGGCTCTTGGTGCCAATCCTTTGTACTGTAACTGTGACTTACGCTGGCTCTCTCAGTGGGTCAAGGCTGGCTTTAAAGAACCTGGTAAGAAATCAATGATATTAAACCACCTGCAACTAAAATGTGTTTGTAATATTTACAAAACTCTGATGTGTGACACAAATAGCAGAAAAAATGTATAAATGATTATTTTAGGCATTGCACGTTGTGCTGGACCTTCTGACATGGCTGACCGACTGCTGCTCACCACGCCGCTCAACAGATTTCAATGTAAAGGTGAGTTTTTTTTTCCTTTTTCTTGCTTTGTGTTTTCTTCACTGTTTCATGCAGCATATTCAGGGGATTCTGCAAATTGCAATGGCATGTTTCAGGTATTAGATACATTTATATCATGCCAACTTTTTAGACAGGCTCTATTTATATTTAAGGTATGTACAGTATACATATATAATCTAATGTGGGCATTTTCTGCCCAGAACACTGATTTTTAAATGTATTTTCATAAACAATGTGTACGTAATGTTTTTAACATGTTTTCAGTCCCATGCAGAGTTTTAGTTTTGGATTAATATCATGTAAAATTTACATAATTATGCACATTGCAGGTCAGTAAGCTACAAGAGAAATTCTGCTTCTGACCTCTCCATGGTGATTATCACAAATTTGAATAAATTGACTCTGACTGTGTAAAAGTGTTGTTTAGCTCCAGTGTTATTTGTTCAGATGTAACATTGATTTATTAAAGTTTATCAAATAAACACACCTGAAAAGCATTCAGCCCTTCAGTTCAGTAACAGATTCTCCAACAATGAGATTAAATATCCTCACAGTTTGTTTCCTTTTATTAATACAAGCCTGAGAACAGAAACAGCTGACCTCTGAGATCACAAATCTCAGTGTTCACCAGCTATCAAACCAGATGGGAAAAGAACTGGGAGAGGAAGTTTTTCACATTAATTTTTATTGATCTATTTACTACAGATACGAAAACAACAGATGGGCACAGACAGAAATAATAATAATAGAAAAAGTCTTTTAGGGAGTTAAAATTCCTTTGGTCCTTAAATTCTATAATTTTCACTCAGTCAGTTGTCCCAGTGGCCTACTTGTCACTGTTATGGTTCTTGAATAATATCCATGTCTCCCACTGGTTCCCCATCTGTCTTTATTGCAGTCTTAAAGAGTGATTCAGTTTCTTCATTATGAAGATCTCCTCTGATAATTCTATTTGTTGCTCCTCTGCGAGGGGTCCCGTTATACTCTGCAGTAAGTTTTTACAGACTATCAGCAAAAAATGTTTTACCAGATATTTATGTGTTAAAATTATGAAATTCTGTCACTGGGTTCTGGATGACACCAATACAGTATCACACGGCTCACAGTAATTTACTTTCTCTCAAAATGTTCAAAACCAATAATATTTTAAGGTATTTCCAAAATATGTGAGAATGGTCAAACCCTAAAACATCCCACTCTGTCCAGCATGGTTGTTATTTTTTAAACCTAAGGGTGAGGATTATTACACACATAAAAACATTATGTTCAGCTCACTGAACAGAATCATGTTCATTGCTCTCCTGAGCATTTGGTTTTCTAATACATTCAGGCCTTATTGCTGTACAATATTAGTTAAAAACAGGTAGGTGCTGCTTTTAGAACAATTTGACTGAATGTGTCTTTTTTTGTCTTCAACAAGTTTCTATGCCCTTTTTCTGTCTTCCTGGCTTCACCTTTATGCTTCTGTCATCATGCATAGGCCCAGTGGACATTAACCTTATGTCCAAATGTGCCCCCTGCTTGGCTGCACCCTGCCAGAACAATGGGACCTGTATTTCTAATGCTGCGGGATCCTACCACTGCACCTGTCCATATGGGTTCAAGGTGAGACACAAGACTGCTACGATGAAAATGCATTGTAATTAGAAGACAATCGCATATTTAAATTCCTTAATAATAAGATAATGTTAACATCACTTTCTTTTAAGTTTAACTCAACACTTTGGCAAAGCTTCCCAAAAAATCTCAAAGGTAAAAATCATGAACCACAAATTTCCAGATTTGTTCAAATCTGAAGAAATTGTATGACGCAAGTAGATTTAATGACCAGAAACAAAGAGACATGGTGTGAATTGAAAATTAAATCTAAGAGCCAAAATGCATAATAGGGCAGTCAGCATAGTGAAGAGTTAGAATAAAAAAAGACATTTAAAAGCAGGAGTGATAAAGTGGAAAACTAAAAAAAAAAATACCTGACAAAATGTAGCAATATTAAAAAAAATGAAAAGAAAAAAGTCTAGACTGGTGGATACTGAAAATAATTTTTTTAAGGTGGATGTTATGATTGGCGGATTTTAAATTAAAACAGCTAAAAGCGGAGAAGTAGAGACAAAATCAGTATGGACTGGTCTAAAATAAAGTAAAATAAAGCTATTTAAGAATGGAGTGAAATGAATGCCTTGTTCACTAAATATACAACCTTAACATTTTTTTATGTTGCAGTTCTAAAATCTTAAATCTGTAGTGCACAAAGTACAATAACAACTATCTAAACTAATTATGGAAATTGCTTTCACTGGTTGATTTCTTTGGATAAACTTCACAAGGATAGCTTTTTGTCTTAACTGATGAAAATATCCATGTTCTTTTTTTTTTTTTTTCCTTGAGTTTTGGTAAATTCTTTAAAACATTTCTGTTGTTGCATTTAACAGAGGCTTGACTGAGATTATCTCTCCTGCCTATATTAAAATTACTGTATTAACCATTTTCATGCATTGTGGTCACAAATATCTTGTTTAAATAACAGAAGAGAAATATCTAATCTGATTTTATATATTTTGCTTTGTCCTTCTTTGTCTTTCAGGGTCAAAACTGTGAAATACCCATCAATGCCTGTATCAGCTTTCCTTGTTTTAATGGAGGAACCTGCCACATTAAGCCTGGCCATGATGATCACTTTAGGTACAACACTAATTTATATAGAACCGCTTAAATAAAAATTGAGTTTTAAATCAAATGTATGTCAACGAGAAGCATTTGCCTTTGCGGGTATGTTATACTCAGAAAATGTGTGCAAAAGCTATGATGTAAAACAAAAGGGAGTCACTTTAAAGAAGTTCTTTGGGAAACTAGCTGTTGGGGCATATCTGATTGCTCTTTCTTTTCTGCTGTCCCTCTCTATTATTTCAAGACCTTTTAAGAACCTCACCCTGTATTTTCATCTAAAGGGAAAATTAACTTTACTCAGTCCCCAAAATATAGACAGTGTGATTAGAGTGGACAGTCTTGCTTCACTGAGCAATGCATTACCCAGGATAACAACTTACTTTGACCTTATGATGTGTTTTCCTGTCTGTATGCGAGGAAGAATGTGGGTTTAGACAAAAAGAGGAACCCCATTTTAAAGGAAAAAACCTTATTCATGTTGTTCATTAAATTACCGTGCTCTCTCTATGATTATTATTAGTATTATTACATTTTTTGTACTGAATTAGGCCAGCTGAGGCATTCAGGACCTTAACCATTCTATGTATTCTCACCTACCTTCAGCATAGTAAATTCCAGCTCTGTAGTAACAATGTTTCTGCTTTACATTCACACAGTTTCACTCATTCTCACCGGGGAACTGCCCAACACAATCACAGGTTTTGACTTCTGGCTGCAGGGCAGCTTCACCAGATACACCAGGGGTCAGGAGCTGCTCAGTGGCAGTTGTTAAGGGAGTAGAGACTCATTCACTTTCTTATCCAGCTTCACTCAGCCTATCCACAAGTTTAAAATAGTTTTCTCTCACCTCTGGCTTGGAAACCCCCAAATCCTTTTGGTCAAGGTGCAGACTTTAGCAGAAATCTATGCCATATAAAACATCAAATTTTGTGCCTATCACAACATTGACCCTGTGTGTAATGTTGGTGGAAACAAGCCAAAATAAGATTGTCAGGTTTTGTATTTCTACAGTAAAAGAGCAGAGAGACAAAATGTGGAATGGAGCAAATCACAGATCAAACATTATCAAGATAATCAATATTTATTTAGAAATAATGAGGGTAGGAAATGTAGATATGGAACATTTACAACCACTAATTATCTTACAACTAAATTAACCATATAGTTATACTTTAGAGAAAAAAAACTATAGAGGCACTGGTAATTTGAGTTCATGCATTGAAGAAAAAAAAAAAAGAAACAATCTCCTCCTTTAATTATTGTAAAAATGTGTCTGTGTTGCAGGGTTTAGTCTCAGGTTTCTAACAAACATCTTTAATTGAAACAATTGTCATAAATATCACTCTACCAGATTCTGTCTCCCATCCAACCCTTTTAACAAGGCCTGTGCCCTTTGAAAAGCTACGATATGCGTCTGGCCTTTGACATAGTGGTGTGGTAATGCTATTAGAGGTCTCTTTACCCTTTGCAGGTCTTGTCTTAATCGTAAAACCAACCCATACTTGTGCCATATGAGACACACATAAACCAAAAGGCAAAGAGTTAGAGGGACATCAAAACCAACCCCATCTGACATTTTTACATATCATGCAATCGATTTTGAATTCTAATAAGTGAAATAACTGTTTTGTAGAAGAGGTCAATTTGTCAAACTATGTAATTTAAATGTCAGGAAAGGCATTTGAGTAATGAAGCTGTGATCTTTAACTCTGTCAATCTTGACTTTTCTCATTTCTACTTTTTCCCTGTGTGTAATCATATAACCCTTTTTACCATATTATATTATTGTTGTCTCATCTCTTTTTGTAGGCGCAGCAGATTTTGCAGGAATATTGAGTATAAAAATAAACTATAGAAGAAGTGTTCATTATTTTCATTGCACTGAGTAACTGAGAAAAATATTTCAACTAAATAAAATAGTAACATCATTATGTAGCATTTCAGTTTGAGATCTATAACTGAAACCTAACTGAGTTTTAAAAGGCTGGAAAGTGAGAGGACATCAAGGGCTGGTTAGGAAGTGGAGGGTGTGGGAGAGATAAGGAAGGGAGGGTTGATAATTACCTTTGAGAGGTCCAAGTGGGAGGTGTCCCATTATTGCTTTTTTTTTCTTCAGCTGTTGGTGGATGTTTTGTATGAATTGCGTAAAATACTTTAGAATTTTAGGCTTAAAAAAACAACAACAGAGGATAGGCTGTATTTAAACCTCAGTCCTTGTGGCCTTTAAACGTATGCTCTTTCTGTTGCGTTTATAGTGTGCTGCAGGGATGTGTAAAATAGAAAAGCAATTTTAGAATTTAAGTTCTGCCATAAAAGGAAGCATGGGATGTTGTTTCTTTTTGACCAATAAATATAGATATACTGTAACTCCAGCAGTATATCAGTAACAGTAAAATGCAGCTTAATTTTATCTGTTGCAGGACAATTTAAGCTGAAGTGCTGTTAAGCAGGCTGTTGATCTGGATGTTCAGCTTCAAGATGTTCTGCTAAGTGTGTCCTTAAATCTGTCACAATGACAAGCTATAATAATAATTTCTGTCTATCCGTGTGTTTTTGTGTATAGCTGTGTGTGTCCACTGGGTTTTGAGGGTCAACGCTGTGAGATAAATCCAGACGACTGTGAAGACAACGACTGTGAGAACAACTCCACGTGTGTCGATGGAGTGAACAACTACACCTGCATCTGTCCACCCAACTACACAGGTCAATGACCACTGATTTAGGTTGATACTCTGACACATGTTTATCATCAACACTGAAATCTTCCTGAAGCCATGAGAACTTTACCCATAAGGCCACAAGAGTCACCGGCTCGCCACACATAAGTACAAAATCTCTTTTCCACTTTTGTAAATGGTAAGTTAGTTACAGACAGCTCCTCCGCAGTGACCTGTTTCTGTTCCTTCAGGAGGTTTACAGAGCAATCAGACACCAGAGCAAGAGAGAGGGAAAATAGCAGTGAAATTGTAAGAGGGAAGTGTCTGCTGGAAGGGAAAAGGAAACTCGACAGAGCAAAGGAAAGGGCAAAGAAAGAGCTGTTAAAGGCCAAAAGCAGCAAGGGAGAAAAATAGACCCAACTTGGAAAAGTCCTGCAAGCAGAAGCTAAACTGCTGACTGGGAAGTCAAGTTTTTCTTTTTGTGCCAGTGTCCTCTGATACACACCAACATACACCAGATCCCCGCTGACTCTGGATCTCTGTCAATATACACAAACACACACACTATGTCATTAACTTTGTGGGCATTGAGAATCCTCACACACGGCCAAGAGCCACCTTCCAACCCATAGCTGTTACACGCCGACACACACACACACACACACACACACACACACACTCCATGCTCTGTTGGCTCTGATCCTCCACTAATCTTAGTGAACCACAGCGTAATCATCAGGTGTCACATTAAGAGAACAACCCTTCACTGGTTAGATTGTTTTCTCCAAACTCAGCATCCAGGACTGTCATGTCATATTTACACCAGAGAGATTTTATATGACAAGACCTTTTAAATGTCTGATTTAGACTTTCCACTATATTTTTAACAAAAGAAATGCAAAACTATATGTATATAAGTATAGAAAAGGCAGCTTGAGAGAATTATTATCGTAGCCACGAGGTGTAAAGTTCCAAAAATCATCACATTAAGAAACAGAGGAAACAGACTGAATTATTTGTTTGGGAAAAACTTAAGAAAACATGTTTCTTTACATTTTAATAAAAAAAAAAAAAATAGTACAAACTGGGTCATGATGGAAGAATAGTCGAGTAAAAAAACTATAGGCAGGAATGGTTTGTTTGTGAACAGTGTGGTAAATTGAGGTTTTCTACTTGAGACTGAAAAAAAAAAGAAAAAGAAAACCACGCCTTCTTAAGGTTTGAGTATGTATCTCAAATCTTAATTTATTAGTTCATTCACAAGGCAAACCATTTCTTTTATTTCTTTTTATTCAGAGTTCCAGACCATATTTTGGACACATGCAGGTGATCTAAAACAACATGACTAAAGAGGAGAAAGTTAGAGACAGACAGGGTGGGACTGAGGCAGCAGGATTAGATTAAAACAGGCAGAGAATGATGGAAATGTGCTTGACCTTTCTCAATCCACACTTCCTTCTCATGACCAACTTCAGCTGTGTTTTTACATCCTTCTCACCCTTTGAACATAAGAGTGTGTGTACTTCTAGAGAAAGAACTACTCTTTAACATCCTTTTAACGTTGATCTCCACCGAATCCAAGATGAAATGAAACTAAAGGTCATATTTTCTCTTTGTGTGTCAGTATGAAAACGTACACAGCAGATCTGAACTCCTGAATGAGAAACACAAAAACATTTAATTATATTTTTTGTTTAGCCTTTAATTTTGATTTTTACTTTCACAGTTTCAATTATCATTTGAACCTAAAAAAAGTGTGCTTTCTGCTATTTTGTTATTCTAATGTCCAGTTTCAGTTTTAGATAAAAATCTGTTTTTGTCTGGACATCCATCTAAAGCACAAGTCAAATAATGATAGTATTTGTGTTGTACTTGTGCATTACAATTTAAACTTTTAGCTAAGTAGTAATACTGTTTTTGTTTTTTGTGACCAGGTGACCTGTGTGACGAGGTGATTGACCCTTGTCTTAGCGGTTTTGACCCATGTCAGCACGACTCCAAGTGTGTCCATGTTGGCCGTAGTTACAGGTGAGGTCAGCTTCTCAAAGGACTAGAGTTCATGTCACAGTGGATGAGATCGGAGCAGTGAGGTCATAAAGTTAAAACGTAACTTTCTGTGGCATGAAAAACTAGTGTTGTTGCTGCTAAATGTCCTTTGAAGAGATAATACAGATATGAACATTATCACTAACACTAGTTTAAATAATGCTATGCATAACTAAAGTATTTTTCTATAAAAGTCTAAAACAGCATTTTAAAAACAGATTTGAGCCTCGAAAAGTTAAAAACTAACAATATGAATCACTGCAGCTGTCGTCAATAACCCTTTTTCTGAGGACTCTTTTTATTTTAAACCAGTAAGTTACAATTGGTCTGTAGTCTAATCACCAATAATTTTATTTAGCATTCTAACAGGTTTTTGTCATGAAGTTTTTGTAAAATGAAACATGTGTTTACATACACTGAAATCCATTTCATGTTTATCTCTCAATGTAGATGCGAGTGTTTACCAGGTTATGTGGGCCAACACTGTGAGCAGGACTATAATGACTGTTTAGAGAATAAATGTCAACATGGAGCAGAGTGTGTCGATGCTGTCAACGGCTATACTTGTGTCTGTAAAAAAGGTTTCAGGTGAGAGGCATGGAAACAACTCATACACAAACATAGTTAAGCTCCGCAGGGCCAGATTGGAGGAAAATGCAGATGGCACTCCATAATCAGACACTTGACTGTCTCGACCTATTGAGTGTGGGTGTGTGTGTGTGTGTGTGTGTGTGCACGCAACAGATGCAGCACCATGTGGTTAATTATAGCAGAGACTGTTGGCGAGAGCGAAACAAATTCATCACAAGGGACAGAAATGGAAAAAGGGAGAGAAAGTCTTTTGTATGCTGGGAACAGATAGAGAAAGAGAGAGACATTAGGAAGCAGATTATGTGGGTAAAATCTAAAAAGAGGTTCTGAGTTTCACTTTTTTATGTCCTATTTGTGTGTTATAATTCATGTTACTTTGTCTTGTGTGTAGTTCCTCCCTGGAAAACTAACAAAGTTCCTGATTCTTCTAATCTATTCTATCTATTCTTATATCCAGAGGGAAACAGGTGGATGCATATAATCTGTTTATCAGTGTATTCTCATAAAATGTGTCTCTGTTGTTCAAAAATATCCCTTTTTCATCTTCACAAATTTCATACTTCATACAGATTGCAGTTCGCTACAACTTTTATTAGATGATAATTGCAAAACAAATCATCTAATTTCTTGTGTATTCTACTCTTCTATCAGTGGGCTGTTCTGTGAGAACCCTCCACCAATGATCTTGCTTCAGACCAGCCCCTGTGACCAATCAGATTGCCAAAACAGCGCCCAGTGCCTGGTGGTTGCTGGGGAGCCCATCTGTCGCTGCATACCTGGTTTCTATGGCAATAAATGTGACAAAATTTCCACTGTTCACTTCCTGGGTCGCGATGGGTACGTGGAGCTGCCAGGCACCAAACTCCGTCCAACTGCTCATATATCACTGCAGGTATGGTTAACCTTTGACCTCTGTTCATACAAGTCGGGTTTTCAAAGTAGAAATTCAGTTTTCTTTCACTTTTTTTTTTTTAAGTTGCAACATTTGTGTAAATCTTCTTTACTTTCATAATTCACCTGAGACTTAATATGAAAAACATTGGGTCTTGGAGTTTATCAAGTATGAAAAACACATTTTTCTCATTAAATATTTTGGACCCGGGGAAAAGAGATGCAAGTCATTCAAATTAAATTTAGAGTTTTCTTACTTTGGGTTGACAATGTGAAGCAAATGTTGGTTACACCCTCTGTTTTTCACTAAGCCTTTGTGCCTACACACAGACCCACACACCTACACAAACAGATGCATACTCAGTCACGGAGACTACACCTGAGTCGGGACCTAATAAAGACATATTGTCCTCCTTTTGGAAATGAGACTGTAACTAGAGAAACAAAGAAGGAGACCAATCTAATTGAAATTTACCACCTGTTTGGATCCATGTGAGCATGTGTTTGTGCACTTGCGCGTTTGCGTGTCTGTGCACTTGCCAGGAGCTTTCAAAGTCAGTGCCAAGGCTGTTAAAACTCTACCAAGAGACTCTGACTCACAGGAAAGGGAGACAAAATGAAAAAAAGAGGAAGGGACCGAGCACTTAATAAATCACTGCATGCCTTTTCTCTTTCACTTCAGCACCTCTTCTCTCCCTTCTTTCAGCCTTCATCTCAGTTTTTCTTTCACCTACTTCTATGTGTCTCACCTTCTCTGTCCACCTCTCTCTCTCTTCTCCACCCTGTCCCTGTCTCATACATGTATCCTAGCATTTCTCCTCCTGGCCTGTTGTCCTCCATTTTTAGCAGCTTGTTAGCAGGTGTTGACTTGGTTATGCTCCATTGACGACAGAGTGTTAAGTGCCTGGCCCCATTTCCACTTGCTAGTTAGTTAGTACTTTGTGGAGCACCCAAGCTCGTGTGACATGTCAAATGTGGATCCAAAAACAAGGAGTTTGAATTAATGTCTTTAAAGGTTTCCTTTGGAATTTCCTTTTGTTCTCGGTTTCCTCGGGCTTAGTTAACATTATTAAAGGCATAACATTGATTAAAATATCCATCTTTATTGAACTATTTATATGTATGCTGATCAGCTACAACATTTAAACCACTGAGAGGTAAAATTTACCTCATTACTCTGTAAATGTCCTGCTCAGAATTCTTGGGTCCTGACTATAGTGTGTGTGTGTGTGTGTTTTTAATACACACCAACACACACAAAACCTTTTGCCCTTTTCACACAGCAGAAGCGCTAAATTGGCAAAGGAAAATGTATTCCTGTTAAGCGAGTGGTGTTCAAAGTTATTCTGTGTATGGATGGTTTCAAAATTCAAGCCATTGTTGTTGAATCAGCTGAGAGACAGCAGCATCTCTGATTACAGTGATTTTTTTTTGTACTGTTTTTTTAGAAATTCCCTCTGACTTGACTCTGTAGTTACATCTGTTTCCACCTCAGAACCACATAGATGTTACTCTTTTCTACTGTCTGTATATCTGATAAACAAAAAATTGCAGTTTCACCTTCAACAAGCAGGGTGAAAGTTGTTGTTGCATTTCAACAGCCCATTCCGAGGGCAGCACCCCCCCTGCAAATACTGGACCATGAAAAAGAGCCAAAAGATGTACACTGCCACTCCAGACTCCCACTAATCCCAATCCAACTGAGTATCAGCCGAATGTTCTGGAAAAAGCCTGGTCAAAAAATGTCCATGTGTCTCACAGGAGCCAAAGGGATAACAAAGTCAAGGGGTTTTTAGAGCATAAACCAGATCTGCTCAGTGATGAATAAGTGTTTTTAATGTCGTGGCTGGCATGTATTTATGCTAGTACGTCTTTTATTTGTTACAGTGGTCTTTTTTTGGTTAGGTGTGATAAACTTGAGACAAGATCTGTACAAATAAGAAAACTGCTTTAAATAACAGTTTATTGTTTTTTTGTTGTTGTTGTTGCTTTTTCAGATTGTTGTGTTTGATACAGTTTTAGTTTTCAAAAATGACAAACTGGAACTTTAATAAAAAAGTAATATTTGTAAAATATCATCTGTATATGAAACCACAATTGTCAACTAAATAGATTTCATTGTCAGCCAGTAAAATAGCAGGTCATCATTTAAAGATGATACAAAATAACATAATGATGAAATCATACCTATTTATGCTAAAATATATTCTTTTTTCCAGGTGGCTTCAGATAAAGACAACGGGATTTTGTTGTACAAAGAGGACCACGACCCCCTGGCACTGGAACTTTACCAGGGACACATACGGCTTATTTATGACATTGCAAACTACCCTCCAACCACAGTCTACAGGTAAGCTCAAATAAAACCCTTCACTTTCACTGAATCTACATGAAGTTTGAGTTTTTCAGAATTGTATTCTCTGTGGTTCTCTTGTTCTGTTTCAAAAAACAACTACATATTTTACATACTTTTATGGCACACATGTAGTCACTTTTTAACTTTTTAACCCTCTTATATCAGCAAAATCACAAAAAAAAAAAACTTACTCTAAAGGCTTTTTAACTACCTGGATTCTGGCACGACGAAGTTCAAGGTAATTTACCTAAGCTTTATAAATTAAAATGTGCATATGCATACCCACCTATATAAAAAACAGACGTGCATAGAATACAGAAATGTGTGAAAACACAATTTGATTACAAACCACAGACTCTGGTTAAAGATTAAACTAACTAAAGCACATTTATTGGAGCAAAACACCTTGAAACAGTTATTTGTATTCCCTGAATTATGTTTGGAAGATTTAGAGTGTTACAGAGGTTCATGGAACCCTAACATTAATGATATGTAAGACTGGAAGAAGAATATGTACACGTAGCACACACATCTTATAAACTGATGACTGGAAGGATCCAGAACTTCTCAGTGGAGACTGATTTGGCCGCACAAATCTATTGTTTATTCTTTCATTCTTTCTATTACAAACACACACACACTGAAACAGATTCATATCAGATTCTTTCTCCTCTAAACAAACATGAGCTCAGAAAAATTCCTCTAAAATCCTGGCAAGGCATCACATCTCTGAGTGAAAACACTATAGTCACTTCAAATAAAACTTCAAACACTGAATATAAAAGCCTCTGTTCAGTGTGCTAGTCAGTGTAAGCCTTCAGATATTATAAACTACGTTCACAGTTTCATGGAATTTAATTTGTCTTGGTCAGAAATGGAAAGCACCAAGGAAAAGAACAGATTGTAAAATATACTACATGTAAATATAAAACTTTTAAAAAATTAACTTGTTGAATGAAACAACAACAAAATCATTTTATTTATGTATGATCAAAATTCCTTAAATGGGTTTTGTCAACATTTTCAGGATACTCACTACTGTAGGTTCTAAACTGTACTGGCTTGCTTCAAATATTTTGAAATTATTTATTGAGGAAACAAATTATTATTTGGCAGGTTTAATTATATAAACTGCGTTTACTCAGTTTGACTCAGTTCAACTTGAAAATTGATGAATTCAGGGTATTTAAAATTTCGAAGAAAAACAACAGTAAAAACTGAAGATGAAACCAGTTTAGATAAAACCATGAGGGAGACAAAAAGCCTATTTTTCAATATTTGTTACTGTTTGTATACTGTTGTTATTAATTCAGTCTGTGTCTCTCTATTTTATGGCTGCAGCATAAGAAAGAGGGATGGAGATGTGAGAGGGTTCTGTATTACTCACATAAATGTATTATCTCAAGGGGTTATTTAACTTGTAGCACAAGGACAAACAATAAATGCATCTTTCCTGTGCAACAAATACAAACCACTTGATAACAACACCTTATCGAAACATCAGTTTGTTACGACATCATTTGTTGGGAAATTACTGATGAAACATATTGAATTTAAAACAAATAACATTTTATTTAGTGTATAAAAAAAAGTTTTATCTACTGCTTTTAAGTGGCTGCAACAGAGGAAAACAGATAAAAATGTTTTGATAAAATCAAAAGGGGGGTGGAAAGGCTTTGGTTTTAACATTTCAGGGATACATTATAAAAGCTCCACATGCTTGTAACACTTTATTGTAACAGTGGTAAAATGTTAATGACCATGCAAAATTTTCATAGACAGCAGACAACCTTGTGGTTTGTATTTGCCACATTTGGTGTTGCATAAACAGACGAGTTACGCATTTGTCAACACATGTGATCCACATATGCAGTCTGGTCTGTCTGTGTCAGCCCTGCAGTCAGTGTGTGCCATGTGGATACAGAAAGTATTATCTAGGCTATAGTGGGATTATTTCTGCCCCTGTTTTTTCCATGGTGTGTATTTAGTATGGTGTCAGTATTCAAAGAGAGTTTCATACTGTGGTGGATTTTCTGAAGTTCCTTAGAGGATTTATGAGAATAGAAATTCTTTCTTTCTCCATCCACATCTGCAGCAGTATAGTCAAGTATTGAAATTAATTTGCTGAGTTTATTGTCACATGATATTGATAGAGTGAAACAACACTAAACCAGGACAATCACTTTCCTTTCTGCCTCCCTTCTTTAAAGATTCCTAAGTTTAGCTGAGCTGCAGAGAGGCAGGGCTATAAAGCTGTATGAAACCCAGAAACACTGAGAAAGACATCAGCACAGCAGATGTATGCCATGAGCTCATCTGGGCTGAGATGGAGAGTTTATCATAAAACAATTTAGCTACCCTGTTAAGCTTGAATGAGTTATTTAGTTTTAGATTTGTGTAGTTTTATTCATGTTGCAGTATTTAGTTTATTTTATGGGATCTAAATTTGCTTAAATTGTTTGAATGAAATGCTCAACATGTAAATTAAACATGATCTTCACTTAAGTTTATTTTTTGTGTTCATGATACATGACATGCTTCAAAAGGGAAGAGCGATGACAAGGTGAAATGATGATTAGCAAGGAAGAAGTAATCAAAAGAAAAAAAATAAAGTGATGGGATGGCTGTAATTAAGATTCATCCTAATCGATTGGGATGTTGGATGAGAGAGGGAAAAAAAACAGAAGCAGAAATTAATGCATTAAACAACAGACTGATCATTGAGACAGGGTAAAACTGATGAATGGAAGCAGTCAAAATGAAAAGAGCATGAAATATGGTTGAACAGCTGGGTGGATGAGAGGGGACGGAGGGATGGAGTGAAAGAGGGGGAAGAACAGAAGAGAAAAGTAAACTATTGACTGAGTGCGAGAATTATCCTTGTCTGGTCTTGTTAGTTTGACATGGGACACGCCTGGGAGACAGATAGACAGAAAGAAAATAAAGAAGGAAATAAACAGTGCGAAAACTTTTTAGAGAAGAATGCAAAGAAGGAAGAAGATGAAACATGGAAAAGAAAAAAATGTATTTGCAAAGTCATGTTTATTAGTAGCATACCCAGTCCAAGAATCTAATGTATGTATGTCTTTGAACAAACCAGCTTCTGATTGCATGTGACCAATCACATTCAAACTAATTTTAAAATACATTGTACACTTACTCAAAACACATGGTTAGGCGAGCTAAGGAGAAGACCCAGCTGCCATCGAACTGAACCTAAGCTATCCAGAACAGCATAACTATTTATCCACCACAATCTCAGCACAGCAATTCCTGCAAATCCCAAACATGGCACTATCCATACCGCCTCTGTGGTCATACAACTAAGTGCCAGGGAGCAGTGCCAGTCTTTCGGATGAACAATCTCTGGTTTGCCTATCTTGCGTAGAAATCAGAGAACCAGAAGAAGCATTGTGGTTAACCAGTCGTGCAACAGTCATATGAGTTAAATTTGTATTTGGCATACAGATCAGGTTGTTTGAGTTTTCTATTTATGGATATGAAGCAGATTAAAAGGTTCCCTCTAATGTTCTTTTATCAAAACATTCTACAGTTTGTGTTCAGTAACCCTTATCACTAACATAGTGTGTATTTGTAAATGCTAAAAAATGTTAAGTGAATTTCCTTCCCCATAAACTGCTTGCAGAGCCACGGCCTAAGCGTTCAGTTACAGTACAGCCGGGTATGTTTAAGAATAAAGCAAAACAAAAGACAAGTTCTATCTTCTGATTTTTAAACATATGCATAAAAGCACAAACATGAACAAAAAGATAGTCAAAAAAAGGTTTTCACATAAACAAGCATTTGTCCAAGTGAGATAAATGAATAAAAACAGAAGAATACAAAAAGGAAGTATCACTTTAAAGCAAACCAAAAGATGCCAAGACAAAATAGAATTATAATTAAATGTAATAAGAGAGACAGAACATGTACAGAAGTACAAAAGGGGTTAGGTTTAAGGGAGAAGAGACAGTGACAGCTAAAGAGACAAGACAAGGTGTACAAGTCCTTCATTGTGTTGCCCTCATTAGCAACAGATGAAAGAGGTTATGCATGCCTAGTCTTAAATGAACATTTGTGTGTGTGGCTGCGGGGAGAAGAGGGACGCAGGGCATGTGTTTGTTGAGTATTAATGTGGTGCCCTTTACTAAATGTCACACTAATCTCCCATCAGGTCAAAGGGAGCACATCTTCTGTTATTCATCAGCAAATGACAGAGGGAGGGTTGCAGGATAGATCGGTACATGAAAGGGACAAAAAAAGAAAGGTGGAGGCAGCAAAAGAGAAGGATGAGGGGATGGATGAGTGGACAAAGAGGAGAATGAGATAAGACAAAGGATGGGTGGGGTAAGGAAATGATGGATGGCTAAACAGGGGAAAAGTGAAAATGATCCAGAGAGGGTTGTTGCAAAGAATGTGGGAAGGAAGAGATAATTTAAGGAGAGAGAGAAACCAGGACAGGCAGATCCTACCAGCAGCAGGATGCTCCTCCTCAGAGTCACCTTTTTGTCATAATGTGACTTTTTGCACAAATTAAGTTGTGCAACAAAGCATTTTACAAATTAATAGTAATATAATAAGACAATCTGACAAAAAAGCTCATCACACCCAGCTTGAAGGGTGTTGTGTGAATTGGCTAACTACAACAAGTTATTAACACTTTATTCTAAACAGTCTCCCAACAGTGGTTTCAATGACTTTCTGTGATTTTAATGAATAAACTAAGAGGGATTTCTGGTGGGAGCTTTTGCCTGGCATTGATATTACTATTGAAGGTGAGGGGACGGATAAATTGCACTGGACTGATGAAGAAAGGCTCATGTGATACATGTATAACAATGTGAATAAAATCC
Source organism: Pachypanchax playfairii (assembly GCA_006937955.1). Classification (NCBI taxonomy): domain Eukaryota; kingdom Metazoa; phylum Chordata; class Actinopteri; order Cyprinodontiformes; family Aplocheilidae; genus Pachypanchax; species Pachypanchax playfairii. The sequence goes on from SSNP01000008.1 coordinate 7,053,953, forward strand.
AAACTGAGTCCAAATGACACTGAAGAGTCATCAAGTTCTATCGCTTCTAGAGGAACTTGAAAAATTATGCCCAACACAGGCTGATTCATTGTTTTTTAATATCTTTGCACATTTGTTGTTGCACTGTGTACCTTTTAAAACACAAAGCTCATGTCATGTACTCTTTTCCACATGCACATCAACTTTTCATAGTTTATGGTTTCTAGAAGACAGAAAATGTTCAACTCGTTAAAACAGATGATCCCGAGACATTTGAAACATATACAGTAGGTTTAAATATTCAATAGAGACATTGTATTACTAAAGCCTATAGTGTCTGAAACAGAGTACTCATTACTGGATTTGTGCAACAGAATGCTAAGAATATGTTCTGGAGAAGTATCAATTTCATCTCCGTTAGCCAAGCTGGTTTAATAAAAGCACCAATAGAGGAATGAAAACTGCTGCCGTCTCACCAACTAATCGAGGTTAGTGCAGTAATATGAAGGTGTGATGTCTGCCTGGTCTGCTGAGCAAGTTTATATTAAGATTAAACACCTAACTGTCTTTTCAAATATAATCCATACATTAGCACATTTAAGTTTAACTATAGGAACCAAATTGATACAGCATATGCATACTTACACATGTATAAACACACAATCATGTAATAAAAAAAGACATTGTGTTTTGAAACTTTGAGGAAATTTTTGATTTATAAAACTAATAGTCTGAATAATAATTTCACTTTATATATTCATTTGTCTTAGTTTTGAAATTAAGTTAATTACCTGTAATTACTCCAGGGGTTATGTTTTTCAATTGCAATTATAGAGGAAAAAAAAAAATATTTTTTCACATTATGGGGTATTTTAGGATGTAGCTTAACTGTGTACGTGCTCATTCAAATATGCAGAATGATTGTAAACCAACGTCCCTTGTGGGTTAGTGCAAACACAATGAGTTCAAGAGAGTTGTACAATGGCCATGGTTTGGTATTTAATGGATACTATAATGTTTGCACTAAAGGAAACTACAGCACACACCCATCCATCCATCCATCCATCCATCCATCCATCCATCCATCCATGTTCCTGTTCAGTGTTGTATGCAGCTGGTGCTCTTTTCCAGCTGTTGATTCAAATACATAAAATGATTACATTAAAATGATTCAATTGGAAATTTACAAAAAAAAACAAACATCAAAATATATCGAGTAAATATATAATAAAAAAAGCAATAAAAGTCAAACATTGGTGTCAGATTTTTTAATCCTTCAGTCCTCAGCTGCAGGTTTTAGATTTTGGACACAATTCAGCTACTGCCACCAAGTGGAATTTTGGTTTCAAGGAGACTTCAGCGCTTATATGCATCTGTGTGTCTGAAAAAATAATGAATCAAGTTTTTTGTGCAAGAAAACTGTCAGAGTTGTCTTGGCTGTCTGACTTGTCTGATGTTGCAGTCCCTGTAAATAAAAAAAAGAAGTGATATGTTTTGAGGAAAACATGAGGATCAGAGAGTGAAAACAAGAAGTTGAGAAGGAATTATAGAGGGAAAGGAAGACAGGAACAAGAAAATTGTTAGAAAAAGTATGTGAAATGGGAGAATGATAGCAAATATACATGGAATAATGCTAAACAAAGTGAGGAACAGAAAATAAAAATAAGAATGTAGTGAAATAGATTACTGAGCTTTCAGGCTAGGAAAACATTAGTTTGCTCTGCTGTGAAAGGCCTGTTTCAGATTGTTATTAAATGATATGGGGCTAATGGAAATCATATACTGTTGGTCTGTGTTTAGTCTTCAGAGAAGGTCTTGCTTTAAATTACTATCTATAAATAAGACATGCTTTTGATGTTGTGTGTTAATTCATCAGATTTTCATTTTTATATAAACTTGGTTTTAATAACTTCTAAAGATATTAAATGTTATCTTAATTTCAGATGGAGCTGCAGAGAACCCTGTTTGTCCAGATTTTTATTTTTATTTCATATAGTTATCATTTTCTGTTCAAGCCACACTGCCGCTCTGCCAGAACTCAGCTCCCTGCTCTGCTGGCTGTTAATTTAACATTACTGTAATCTGACCACTCTATAAACAGCTGTCAATCAAAGCTGACTTTAGGCTCTTAAGCTAGTTAGCTCTGTAAGTGGCTGCAGACAAAGGGAAGTATTGTCTTAGTGTTTAGCAGTAGGGGTTCACAGCAGACCACCAGCGGGAGGAGCAACTTCACTCGTTCTCTTCTGGTTTTGATGTTCTGCAAGAAATCGGGTGAATGGAGGCATAGTCGACTTCACCACCCCACCAGCTACCTCTCACTCCCTCTCCTATTCGTGCTCTCCCCCCTTCTTTTGGCTTAGCCAAACCACTGTCTCTATAGCTGTCTGTCTCCCCTCCAGTAAAAACCACTTAGGGGGGGAATCTCAGACACACATGTTCACTAACACACACTCTTCTTCCAGGGTCAAACATGGTGCAGAAGGTCATTATAGGTCCTGCTGACTCCTCTTCACTGGAAACATGAAGTTCTCTAACAAAATATCAGTTTTAGTAAAGAAGGCTCCTTTCTTTACCACAGTGATCCAAACGGATTTAATCCAGTCTTTAAGTTGTTTAAATCTAATTTCACCCCAAACCTTAAACTCATCAGTTTAAACAAGCCCATGTGCTGCCACGGGACCCATTCTGGGCCTCAACCCCCCTGTTAGGAAACTATAACCTAGATCAAGGGCACAATTTAATCTCCAACAAAAGAAAGCTGCACTGAGAATGTAATCAGATTGTTTCATGTCTGAGAATAGCATTTCAACACAGATCTCTCATGTTTCTTTGTATTTGGTTTGGTTGATTTGCAAACACAACAAAACAAATAATGTTTGACTTCAGCATGTTTGGAGTCTGCTTTTCGTCTAGCATTTCTAATTTGTTCTTTCAAACACCTCGTCATCCCTCTCCTCCTGTCTGTTATAGAATTTTGCTGTCATTAATGATAATTGGAGACACACTGAAAGCTTTCCTTCTTATCTTCTGTTTGTTTGTGTGTTTGTTGCAGCGTGGAGTCAGTCAATGATGGACTTTTCCACACAGTTGAGCTGTTGATTCAGAACCGCTCGCTGAGCCTGGTGGTGGATAATGGCGCCCCAAAGAGCCTCGGCAAGCTAGCACGCCAGCCCTCTGTCGACCACAATACTCAGCTTTACATAGGAGGTACACACAGACGGATACATTTATACATATTTTGAAAGCGCATGGAGTAAGCACACAGATGCTACTTTTGCCTGCTTTTTACTGCCTTTTGTGTGGTTTTGATCACGTTTGCCATGGATGGATACCTATATACAATATGTAAACATGCAACACACTAACTCTTAGTAAGGGTTGTGGTGAGAAAGTGGAAATCTGTTTTTGTTCAGCTGTTCTTGAATAAGGGAGCAAGGCATGCCTCTGAGAATACGTCTTTTAATAGCTAAAGAGAAAAGTAATTATTGAGCAACAGTAAGCGTTACAATCCACTACTCCTGCTCGAACTTTTCATTTTTCTGTATGAGCCATCTGAGAATTAAACCAGGCAGCAGCGTATTAATCAAGAAGTCCCAATCGTCCTGTCAATAAACTCTATATTTTCTCCATTCCTTTTGTTTTTCTCTCATTCCACCCCCCCCCCATGTCTCTCTTTTTAAACTCACTTTTCTCTTTTTTTCTTGTTTCCATCTTTTTTATTGTGTCTTGTTCCCAGGTGTACCATCTGAGGTGGTGGCTTCGGGCCTGCGTCCAGGACCTGAGCGCTCCCCTCATGCTTTTGATGGCTGCATCCACAATGTTAAGATCAACGGAGAGATTCAAGACCTGAGTTTTAGACCAACAGAAAGACAACTGCATGTGGTTGAAAACAAGGTAAATACCTGCTAGAAGGTCAAATTCTGTAATATTACGCAGGTTTAGATGGTAAGTCTGAAATTTAATCTTTATCTTTAATCATTTCATGTTAATGGAACAGACACTTTAGTATTAAGGCAACATCAAAATGTTTGTCTAGTTTTACCACGCTGACCTTTGCCAACAGTATTATCTCCTTTTTCTGCATTTCAATAGAATGACGGGCTTCTGGTTGGATGTCATTCCTGCACCGTGTGTGCTCACGGTACCTGCAGAGAGGCAGGGGAGATGGGGGTCACTTGTGACTGCCCACCAGGACGCAGTGGGGCCCTTTGTGATGAAACAACTGCCCCTAATGCCTGTCAGAACAACAGGTGAGTCAAGTAATAAAGTGTAAGACAAATAATATTTTATGCAAAGCTTATGAATGTCATAATGCCCCAAAAGAAAAGGGATCATACTGCACATATCAATTGCCAATTCAGTAAAACAGAAAACCACCCTCAGCATACTTCTCTGTTCTGATATGATTTAGTTCTGATGTTTGTTTTGTCTTTGTTTCAGGTGTGTACATGGTCAGTGTGTGATTAAAGGACAGTCTTACAGTTGTCAGTGTAATGAAGGCTACCAAGGTCAGTACTGTGACCGACAACAGGAGCTTCCAACCTGTAGGGGGCATCGCTGTGGACGAGGGGAGTGTCGTCTGTCAGAGGGAGGGAAACCAGTATGTCAGTGTCAACCTGGCTACACTGGACCAACATGTGACTCAAGTAAGACTGAAAAAAAAAAAAATGGCAAAAAGCAAAAGATTCATTTCAGGGTTTTTCATATTTTGAGTGATATATTTTTGAAAATACACTCTTTTTGTAATTTCCTCTTTATCAATATGCAGAACTAACATGCCAAGGGGTAACGGTGAAAGAGCAGATTAAACGACACCAAGCTATGAGAACATGTACATCCAGCGGCAAGATTCAACGTGTGGATTGTCCGAGATCCTGTCAGGCATCAGCGCCCCCTGGTGTTTGCTGCGGAGTCACCAAAACCAGACGAAGGAAGGTGGTTTTCAACTGCACAGACGGCACCTCGTACTCAGAGGAGATGGAAACAGCTCATGAATGTGGCTGCTCCAAATGCCCATTGTAACAGCACAGCAGTTTGTTTGCTCTGCAACACACACTGATGCCGTCATGTGAATTCTGAACGTCAACAAGGCTGTCACTCTGACATTTTTCCACACTGATGAACACCAGCAATTCCACAACTAACTTCCACATCCTGTTTGACCGCTGCCAATTTGTTGTCAAGAAAAGCCACAAAAATATGGAAGAAAAAAAAATGGGACGTGCGTGTGATTTTTGACAGAGAGAAAATATATTGTAAAATATCAGTGAAAAACATAGATCTTATTTTTATTATGGATTTTTTCTAAGATGATAAAAAGGACTGATGAGTTGTTTTTAATGTTTATTATATACAGTGTTATATAGTATAAAAGTATGTTCTACCTTTCAAGAAGAGAAGAATACTCAGAACAGATTAACATTCCTTGAAAATATATGAGTTTAAAGATATGTGTAAATCTATATAAATATTTAGCCTACCCAAATGAATTTGATATCTTCCAAGTGTATTTGCATGATGGTAACGTGAGTGCTGATGTGTTTGGGAGGCTGTGGACACTGAAAGGAAATCTGAATTCAGAAGCTACGTTAATATCACACAAGGAAAAGATGGCACTTTTTTGTTGTCCTCTGTTGGGGAGGATGAAAAAAGGGACTGTATGTGCCTTGCTAACCTGCTTCACTGTATAATGGACATTTTCCTGACATGTGAGTTCATGCAAAAGACTCTTTCCACAGAGAAGGTCTAACATTTTGTTCTAATATTGTGTTATTCTATACCTGTTTGTCACAAGTCAGAAATTGCAACGCCGATCAATGAGAAGAAAATTAAAATCATGGCGAATTTAACATGAGACCAGTTCTGAGTACATGCAGGTAATTCCTGTATAAGACACGCAGGCTTTTACCTGGAGCCCTTGTGAAAATAATTACAAATATAATAAATCAAACCATGCAAAAAAGTAAAACTCTTGCTTTTGCGCCAATCGATACTCCATTGCATCACTGCAACAGGAAAGTGAACTGAATAACTTTACTACCACTAACAGTATTTTTATGATACAACTCTGCAAGATGGAATATTACTACTGTAATCCAAATAGTAAATGCTGCATTTCCAGTTTATCTCTTCACTCTCAATTACCACTCTATAAGTGATAGAAGTTCATGAGCTCCCTCAAGACAGTAAAGTCATAAAGTAGTCATTCATTCATATACAAAAATGATGTCTGTTTTCTTTATCTAAACAAATCACAGTTTTTTTGTGTGCCTTTTTGAAATTCAAGTGTTGCAACACTATTTTTATCAGCTGCTATTGAAAATGATAAATCATTTTAGGTAAATGTAGGCAAGAAAGATGACACCTGTCTCCATAATGACAAAATCTGTTTTTCTGTGGCCTTCTTCCCAAAAGAACAACAAATCCTCTGTTATACATTTTAAACAGATGGTGTTTATGTAAAATGAAAAATACTAAATCAAACGAGGAGTCTTTCTGATGCCACAGCTCTATCAGTGTGGATTTTTTTATGCTAGAAAGTAAATAATATTGATAAATGTGAAACTTTATTATCAACAAGTGTCATTTTTTCAGTCGTTTTAGTTTTACAGCATTTCCTGAGGTATGAAAATGTAAGTCTTTTTGGTGAATTGTGATGCGATTTAAGGTTAAAAAACAAAAATGACCCATATTTTTATAATTTTAAAAGAATAACCAGTTGTTAAGGTGTCATCACTGACTTTGTATAATGGGGGTTAAACAAGTGCCTTGCAGTTGCTGACCAAAGACAGAAATCTCCAGTCCAATCAGAGTGGAACGGGTTCTGTAACAACCTGTTCCAGCTGGTGCCTCTTTGACAGAATCTGATTTTAACCAAATAACTTTGACACAGCTGGAACAACTTTAACTCCAAAATGTTAGATACTGTTCACTAATGCAATTAAAGTATAGCAATAAGAGTATATGTAACTACTACTGTACTTTATACATTATTACCTTGTTTACAGCAGATAGAAACACTTTTCAGTTCATTTACAACTCTGTTACTTGGAGTTTGCAAATATATCGGTGTTATTCTTGTCTGTCACCATTATGGATTTACATTTTTTTGGTTCCATTTACTTAAATCTTAGTCATTGCTTTCCCCACATTTCTCCTAACTTTTCAAGTTTCTATTTTTCCCCCACTCCTGTGACGTCTTCTCCTTTTCTTCAATCCCTGAACCCTGCAACCTGGTTATCTTAACACTAAAGATTCAGTTTTTCATTGTGAACAAAATAAACCACCTCAGTTACTAGTTACTGACAATAAAAATAATTGTATTCACTCACTTGTATAGGTTCTAGATTTAAAAACATGGTTATGTGATTGATAATAACTGATGTTTTTGTTGAATGTTAAAATTAAACTACCATTGAAACCATATTATTCCTCAGTGTCTGAGTTTTTGAGATCTATAAACATTTTTTACTGTATATTTGATTTTATGCAAAAAATAATTTTTTTTAATAGTGTGAATGGAATGAACATTGTATTTATTTATTTTTTACACAATAGCTAACAGGTACATGTTGCTAATTTGTTTAGGACTATTAGTATTGTTTCAGATTTTTGTTTGTCACACAAACAAACTGATACAGCTCAAATACATGAATAATATAGAAAAAAAGTAAATGAATAAAAATTACTGCTTCTTGTGCTGTTGAGAAAGCACAAATTGATTGTTCTGCTCAAAACCTGCTTTAAAAGGGTTTGACATTTCTCTTCAAGACAGTAGTCATCACTTTGTAAAATAATTCAGCTTTTAATCTTTTGATAGTCAACGCATTCTGGCAAAATTACAGCCATCATTCAAAGCTTTCATTTGAACGTTTATTCATGTAGCCTGACAGAAAAGCTTTCTGAAAGCTGCACTGTCAACTATCAATCACTGTATCCATTATCTAACATCTATAAATATTCTCTGTGCCCATTAGTTAATGTAACCCACCTGAGCAAGCCTTTTCTAAAAAAAAAATGTTAAAAAGTAACTCTTGGTTAAGGATCTTATAGGGATCTAAAATCTTCTCCAAATTAACCCTTAGACCTGTTTTGGTTGATAGTGGTCAGTTCTGATGGAGGTGATGGTAAACGGGAGAGATTTTGCAGTAAAAAAAAAAAAAATCAATAAACCCAGCAAAACACAAATGCATCACTGTCAAAGAATCTGCAATAAAAGGTGAATATGTATTTTATTAGATTTTTGTTTTGATTTTAATATCAGACCAGAGTATCCGAAAAAAATATATCTTACAGGAAACTGCCTTTTTTGGGAGCAAATATTTGATTCTGGTTTGAAGATAAGAAAGTCATCATCACATCCAAGCTGAAAAGGTTTGTGTGCTTATTTATATTCTTGTTGTATTGTTTTGCTAAATAAATCTTCAGAAAAGTTCAGTTTCTTTTTATTTCAAAACATACTGCTTTTAACAGTCAAGCAGGAAATGAGTATTTGAATCACACATGCAAGTCAGAATGTAAATTATAGATTAAATTAACAACATCATTAATCTTGATCTTATCATTTGTTTTGTGGCCACCCTGATGTGATGTGGTACTTTCTTTGGGAGCAACATCTAGAAATTCAGGAGCAACATCCATAGAAACACTGCAATGATCCCATTTTACAAGTTGGTTCTTCAAAAATTGTTCAACAGGTTGCAAAACAAAATTAATATGCAGAATAATTGGGAAACAAACCAAGCAAAATGCAGCACCAAAAGCAAGTGCACATGTAGCTGCTCTGTTCTCAGCCGTTGCTCAAACCCCAAAATGACATGTGACCTACTTTTTAAAGAATGCTAGTGGTCAGAGGTGTGAAAAAAATAAATCTTTCAACTTGTGGCAGAGGGTTAGATGGTCACAAAGGGACTTACCTAAAGTTATCTTGGATGTCTGAAGGAAACTTAATACAGTCAAACAAATTTAGCATGAGTGCAGTATTTTATCTGAACATCAAACAATAGGTTTGCTAAACTTTGGATTTGTTAAAGCTCCAAATTTAACATGCTTATGTGTGAAGGAGGCTCCTTTTCTTCCTATCAGAATGTCTGATGGAGATGTTCTCGTTATTTGTATCTAAATGGATGACAAGTTAGCAGATGTTCAATGCAATTGTGTGTTCAGTGTAGAGTACACTCTCAAATCACACCTGATATCTTGAGAATAAGTCTATGAGATGTTAAAACAGGGTAGAAAACTAATTCAATCCGATTGTCTGTGTATTTTAGATTAAGCCATCAGAACTTGGCTGGTGGTAAAAAAGAAGAAAAAAAAACATCTGGCAGTACCAGGGTGCCATCTAGTGGAAGTATCAATAACAGAAGTAGAAGGATTTAGATAAAGTAATACAGAGAATACAATACTTTTACTCAGTTTCACGATATTTCTATACCAGTATGTACTTAGAAGTGAAGCAATGCTCAATAAATTTGCTCAGTTTTTTTGCATTACATCACTGTACAAGAAACCCCCATCATCAGTCCAAGTGAATACGACGTGTTGTAGTTAGTACAACAAATATTAAGTACGAGAAATATTACATAAGTCATTAGGAATTATTTTCAAGTAGAAGTTTACTCTAAAACATTTACTATATATGTACAAGCCCACTGATCTATCTCACTGTGTATGTGGTCCGACAAAGAGCTGTTGAATAAAGCAGTATGGCTGTGTTTAAATTCACTAAAATATTTTCACATTCTGTAACAGCTCTAATTTTTATGTATGCAAAGAGTGAAAGTAATTTACCTTCAAAAAACAAGTAAAGCCAAATACAGAATGACCCCAAAAAACAAAACATGTGTTTTACCATTTCTCTGCTTTCAACCACACTGAAGGCTAAATACCCAGAACAGATGGTATCTGTGCTACACAGTATGTTGGGCATGACATGTGCAAAACACCATGACATAAGCTTTCAACCAGGGGCGTTCCCAGAACTTCTTCAAAGGAGTGGTCAGATTAGGGCCACTGATAATTAAAATCAAAAGCCCTAATAGAATTTTAGCTGTTATATTATACGGTTGTCATTGAATGATCGAAACCTGAGTTAGAGGATTGCATTTTGATACAAGCCTGCTTTGTTATATGTTTGTTTTTTTCTACAGAAGGCCTGTATTTTATTAATAAATTACATAATCAAAAAACATTGTTACAGATAATTACAGCTTGCATCCTTAAATTCAGACTCAAAGTACTCTTGGAGGTGTTTTTATCTCTAAAAATATGGTTGAGCAATAGATTCTCTAAAGAAGTCATACACAAACAGTAAAACAGTTAAAATGTGTATCAGAATCAGAGACTGAGGAGTTCAGGGTCATGACTGTGTGAATAAAAGTCACATCAGCAGTGTTACCAATCAAAAAGTAATGAGTCAGTCTTTCCTCATCTCCACATTTATACAACACAACCACCGTCAATCACTGATATTTAGGTTCTGGTACCATGAATACAGAGAACCACCAGCTGCTAATGGTTCACAAAGAGAAACAAGAGCAGACTTCAGTCTAGCAACACTTCCTGTTCTATCTGCATCCAAAAGGCAAAACTCAACCAACATGAACTTGCAAGATGTTCTTTCATTGGTGAATAAACATTTGCCATTGTGGACATTAATCAACAACATTAAAGCATGAAAACAACAAAACACAAAATCTATACAACATGGTATTCAACAGCAAGTAAACCTTGGGATTTTCTGCTCTTACCTACCGTGTTACTGAATAATACATAACACTGTCATGAGTGTTGGACCCAAGTGCTCACAAATATAGAAAAAAAAATACAAATATAGAAAAAAAATATTGAAAAACAAAAAGCAGACAAGGCCATAAAGCAAAACAAAAAATGTGTACTTACAATTGTAGAAATGAGTGATGTGAAGGCAAACCCACGGGAAAAGACGGGTTACACTGGCAGTGATCTTCTTCAGTGTTTCATGGCAGCTTGCATCCAGGATTGCTGCATTATTGCTACTCCTCTTCTTTTCTCTGTCCTCACTGATTTAAATCCTTTGTATTACTTCAGTTTGTTTTGTCTTTTTTCAAAAATGTAAACAGAATCTTCCTCCCTTCTTTAGAATTTCCACATGTACTAAATTTTATGCCTAAATTCACCAAACCTGCACTCATCTCCTTCCTTTCCTTTCCATACGTCCTACAAAACATTTTGACATGATACCCAATCTCCCTTTCGGGGCACCATCTGCATATTCCCTCATCATATGTAATGAATTGGTTAAGTTAGTATGTTCTGTTCTTTACCTCATTGTTCTCTCCTGTTGCTGCCCTTTTTTTCCAGAAGCAGAGAAATCAGAGGAATGTGGAACAGCTGTGACTAAACCAGAAGGAGAATTGATGAGAAGGTATACTAATCAATAAGAAGCTGGGGACTAAGTACACATATGGAGAAAACAGTAAACATTTTACATAAAGGATAAAATAATTAAGTTTCTAACGGAAAACTCACAAGAGAAAAACAAACAGAAAGAAATTCATTAAACAGAGAAAAACACAAAGGAATCCTGATTAAAGAATAAAACACTTGACAAGAAATAAGGGAAACAGGAAACACTAAACCCCTACAAAATAAAATCACAGGAATCCCCTGGAATCAAATTCAAGACACACAAACCTGATACTCACAATCCAAAAGACTTACCAGTGGAATTTGCTGCAGTGTAAACACAACAGAATTCACTTTACAATTACTGTATGAGAAGTCCACACTGATAATAGATAAATTAAGTCATTTTCCCCCCCAAACCGGAGGCAGATTAGTCTCAGAGGTTCTTCTTTAGCAAATTTTAGCTCAGGCTTAATCAGCTGGCAGTTTATTGATGAAGTGACCAATGCCTTGGTTTCATAACTGTCTCACGGTATTCTTAAAAAAAGTTTTCTCAGTTTTTCTCTGGCTGTGGATGGCATTATGTTAATTTGTAGCAGGTTAAAGTTCCAAGCAGTCCTCTGCTGAGTTGTTCAAGGTTGATTTTAACAGAGATAACAATATCATCTTGTTTTGTGACAGGTGGAAACATCTGACTTCATGCCCCTGTAGCCTGGAATCTCTGTCCTAAATTGTTTCAAATGCTCATTATCCTGCATTAGTTTGGTCCCTGGACTTTTCGTGATACCAGAGAAAGCGTTTGAAAGTTGCATTTATTTTAATACCTGATACAGATTATTAAAATTAATCTGTATTGCTTTAAAATTAGGTGAGTGAGTTTAAAGGTATAAGATGTACTTCTACCATAGGATGGCAGCATTGTAATGGGAGAGATGTGCTGAAACAATAACAATGTTTAGACTATAATAGATGTGAAGGCAAAAACATTTAAGAGTGATCATACCAAGGAAGCTATTTGGCTTTTTAGGTAAATATCGTTCAAGCTGAAATATGTGTTTTTTTACAATCTCTTTGCTAAAAATCATATTTTTAAACTTTGCTTGTCTTTCTCAGATGTTTTAACAGTGACACCCCCCCCCCAAATAAATAAATAAAGGTTAGCTACATTAAACCCTACATAGTTGCTTTTAGTCAATCATCATCACATGTTGCATTCTCAGTTGTTGTTATTAAGCAACCGAACAGCACACTGTTTGTAGAGTTTTAAGTTTAATGCTTTGCCAGTAACTCCCCTCCCACTTTGTTTTGACATTAAATAAATCAAAGTCCAAAGGAAATCCTATAAATAAGCAGTCAGATCATGGAAATGTGTCACTGGTTGCTGTCTTTGATCTAAAGGTTCAGGTAAATAATGTTTTTGGTAAGGTAACATTTTTTGTGGAATATTCTCTGGATAAAATATCAATATGTGATTTTGTATTTATTTAATTTCAGCTCTAAGAGCAAATATTTGCAGAAACAAAGTCAAGGTTCTTGTTTTGCTGTGAAAAGGTTTGCCTTTTTAATTACTTATTGCTATTATCTGATAGCTGTGTTTCATGTTAATAGATTGTAAACAGTCAACTTCATGCAGATCAAAATATTTCTGTCATGCATTTCTTTGAAACAGTTCATTTCTATATTTATTTCACCAGGAGAATCATGAAGATCTCAGTTGCATGTTTCCTGCTGTTTTCCACCACTGTTCTCTGTCAGGGTCCAAACAGCAACCCCCGCTACAGCAAATTCATAAATCAGCATATCAAAGCAAACATGAGAGCTGATCTGTGTGATGCTGTTATACATAGACTAGGCATCACCAAGACCAACAGCAATGAATGTAAAGAAACCAACACTTTCATCCGAGCCACCACCGGCCTCGTCACACCAATATGTGGGAATGCAGGAGTACCATACGGTGAAATGAGGAAAAGTCTTTCTTCCTTTGACCTTGTTGTCTGCAAACTGAAAAGTGGAGTCAGGCGCCCACATTGTCAATACCGTGGTCAAATATTAACCAGACACATCGCAATCAAATGTGAGGGAAACCTTCCTGTGCACTTTGACAGAGATATTGTAGTGTTTGAAGACTGAATGACTGACTTAAATTACTTAAATACTAATAATAAAAATAATAATAAAGTTTTATAATTGTATATGTATGTGTGTGTCTGTATTTGGGGGAGGGGGGTGGTTTAAAAAAATATGCTTATTTTTTGGAAAAACTTAAAAAAAATAAAAATAAGTACATATACTCTAGGATATTTAGCATAATTCAGCTGTATTACATTAAAAACTGAACTACTGATGTTTACAGCCACTGAAGGGACATTTTTTTAGATTTAAAGTTGTGGGGTTTTTTTTGTTGGTTTAGTTCTATTCAGACAGTTATCAAAACAGAATTACATGTAAATAATAGATATGGTTGCACCACTAATTAGTCAAGAGAATACGTTCTGCAGAGGTGTTTGCAACTTTATGCTATCTATAAACACTTTTAGTTTTGTTTTTTACTTTTTTCTCCTGTTGTACAAAACAGGCAATTATAATAAGTCTAAGACAAGTTTGAATAGATCAATAGAGAAAAGATGAGGTCAAAGGTCAGTCCACAGGAAGGTGGGTGTCACCAGTGTGTCCAAACATCACACTCCCAGCACAACCAAAACTCCTATAAATAAAATTTAATTAAAATTAAAAAGTACACATGAAAGAAACACATTTAACTACTTGACCCGTTTCTCTTTTTTTCTTATTAGTGCTTTTTGCATAAAACTTTATTTTGTATCAGTGAGCTCCTGTCTCCACCCTTACCATAGTTTAATCTCATCTTGTATGAAGATCGTATTTATTGTGGGCAAAGAACTGATCACATCTCTTTTGTATAAGTTCCCAGCTGAAGGTGCATGGCTGCTGCACATTTAAATAACTGATTAGTGGAATGAGTTCTGTCAATTCTTTACTATCATTTTAAATGCTAAAGGGTTTTTATTATTAATATTAAACAAGTGCACCTATCATTTAATTCTTTACAATAGTTGCTACATTTTTTTAACCTGAAAGCAAACTTCAAACTTATTAGCAATCATTCAGTAACATCCATGAGTTTTTCCAGCCCACTAACTGCAACTACACAACTCACTAAAAAGTTTATGTGTGAGTACAAACTAAGGTGGATGCTAATTTCTGAAGCTCTGAGTTTAAATGGTTTTGACTGGATGCATTTAGATTTAGAATCTCAGTATAAACATCATGGTCTGTAAACATCTTCTTATAAAACAAGCAATAATAATAATAATAATAATAATAATAATAATAATAATAATAATAATAATAATAATAATAATAATAATAATAACTTCTTGACAGTTTTTTTTATCCTTTACAAGATCATCTCTGTTATGGAACAGTCACACTAAAGATGTCATAATATATTTTCTCCTGCTGTCTCCTTTTAAGTCTAATAATTTGTGTAAGCTTTGTATTTTTAGGATACCCCCTTTGAAAAAACAGTATACCTTGAATAATAACACTTTTATTTTGTTATTTGATTACCTTGTGACCAGAGAAATGTTTGCTGTTCAGACGGACCGAGGCTGATTCAAAACTAAAACTGTACTATGATCAGTAAATACTGGGATCAATGTAAATGCTCACTGACCCATTGCAAAATCAACATCTATCTAAATGCTTGTAAAAGAAGCACAACATGCTGTATGCAGAGATATTCACGTTAAATGAACTTAAATATGCAACATAATCTTAAACACTGGAGCTAAACAGTATTATTTGTCAAATAAGATGTCTGGGTTTCATCCAAAATCAGTTACCTCAGTGACATGAAACAAAATCTAAATATAAATACTGATTTCTTTAAAATTCTGAAAAAACATTTACAACTTCAGTATAAATAACATAAAATTAGAACAAACATATCAAGCATCTTTGACATGTATTTTCTTTTTAATATGTCATTAATGCTTCTTTTAAGATCATTAGCAATGGCAGCATATTTATATTTTTCACAAGTATTGCACTAAAGTGCTTATGTTTTTCCTTTTCTGTGTATAGTTTCTGTCATACGACCATTAAAAAGACTATAACAACAGGCTGAAACAGTGTGTTTATAGCAGTGGCTCATGTTCACAGGACTGTTAGAATCTCACAAGATGACATTTATACATACTAGAAAAAAAAGTTGAAATTATTTCCACTGTGGTTATAAACTCAATAACCAATCAGATTTTTCTGAAATTGACTCCTCCCATTTTTCTGTATTTTATGTGTCTGCCCATTTGATAGTTACATTAAGATTAATCAGTCTGCAGCTAGATTGTGATCCACACATCTCTCAACTCAACTATGTGGACAATGATGATAATGTTTTATGTAGCTCTAATGTTCCTCATTGGAGGTGAGTGTTAATGCAAGTAAACGTTTTATGTTGTATTTATTTCAAATTTTTACTTTAAGTTGTGTGACAGTAGAAAATGAAAACTTTTTTTCAGGATACACAGAAGACCGAAGCTTTACAACCAAGACCGTCCATGTGGGAGAAGATGTCACTCTAACATGTGACCGACGATCTGATCAGTCAGGAGCTTTATTCTGGATGAAACTTGTTCCTGGAAACTTGCCTGAAGTTTTAGCATCATCGTACACATTTGATGGAGGATTTATTGATAATGCTTCTCATGTCAGAGCTAGAAAAGAACCAGGAACATTTGTTCTTCAAATAAACCAAATAAAGCAGACGGATGCTGCTTTTTATTACTGTGAAGAAGTAGCTGAGAGGAAGAAAATCATTTACAACATCACCTTTATCAGAGTCAAAGGTAACTGGAACTATCATCAGCTTGTTGATGCTCATCAGTAGTTCATATTTTTCTCCATTAATTTCAAGTTTTACTCCTAACTGTTAGTTCCATAATTTATATTCAGATTGATTTAAAACTGAACAATAATGTTTACAATATTTTCCAGGAGCAGAATCTGAAATCACTACGATCATTCAAGAGTTTCCATTTGTTGCAGCCCTTCCAGGAGACTCAGTGACTCTGCAGTGTTCAGTCCTGTCTGAGTCTGATAATCAGATGTGTCCAGATAATTACAGTGTTTACTGGTTCAGATCTGGACTGGAAGAAACTCATCCCAGTGTGATGTATGTTCATGGTGACAAATGTGACAGAAGCCCAGAGACTGACTTTCCACATAAATGTGACTACGACCTCTTAAAGAGGAAAATCAGCTCCTCTGATGCTGGAGTGGCCACATGTGGACGAATATTGTTTGGGAAAGGAACTAAACTGGAAATTGAAGGTAACCAGATTTAAACAAACCCTATCATAATCATGTCATCTGTTGTTAAGTGAGTTTCTGCATTTTAGTTGTTTCATTAATGTTTACGGAATATTTTTGTTTTTCAGCCTGTTCACCAACAACTCCTACTACAGCTGTATCATGTGCAGCTTTGGCTATTAGTTTGATCTTTATGGTCCTATTCATTTACGACACAAAGAAGCCAAAAAATGGTGAATTTTTTTTTATACTGGTAAAAAAATATTTTATGAAAGTCTTTAAATTAATACTTATAAATGCATTTATTTTCCATCCTGCTTTTTAGATGTGCAGCTCTCAGAGAGGTTATCGGGTCTAATTTGTTGGCATGAAAGACAGGTACAGTATGACACGCCTGTATTGACCATTTTGTACAGAAATCTACAATATGTTTTGTTTCTCCACAACATTTTGTATCATTTTTTTTTTCTTTCAGATGACTGAGAGTAAACAACTTTATTCTGTTGTTTTCTTTACTGTTGTGAACTCTGGCAGTGACAGATGTTAAGAAGTTATGCAAGGATGGATCTTTCTTGTTTTCAAGACATTCGAGTCAGATCTATCAATACGTTTATTCGTACCAAACAATGGTTTTCTTCTTTATATTAAATTTATTTTAAAAAAATGCCCCTGTAACATTTGTTTTGAAAATTAAAATCCTGTAGTGTTTAAAGAAATGTCCAAGTTTGGGTCAGAATACCCAAATTTATTTCATTGCAGCACAACAATTTCAGACGAAGACTCTAAAGGCCATTTTATTTTATTTTT
>SSNP01000008.1:7071467-7128084 GCA_006937955.1 Pachypanchax playfairii
AGGTTTGCCTTTTTAATTACTTATTGCTATTATCTGATAGCTGTGTTTCATGTTAATAGATTGTAAACAGTCAACTTCATGCAGATCAAAATATTTCTGTCATGCATTTCTTTGAAACAGTTCATTTCTATATTTATTTCACCAGGAGAATCATGAAGATCTCAGTTGCATGTTTCCTGCTGTTTTCCACCACTGTTCTCTGTCAGGGTCCAAACAGCAACCCCCGCTACAGCAAATTCATAAATCAGCATATCAAAGCAAACATGAGAGCTGATCTGTGTGATGCTGTTATACATAGACTAGGCATCACCAAGACCAACAGCAATGAATGTAAAGAAACCAACACTTTCATCCGAGCCACCACCGGCCTCGTCACACCAATATGTGGGAATGCAGGAGTACCATACGGTAAAATGAGGAAAAGTCTTTCTTCCTTTGACCTTGTTGTCTGCAAACTGAAAAGTGGAGTCAGGCGCCCACATTGTCAATACCGTGGTCAAATATTAACCAGACACATCGCAATCAAATGTGAGGGAAACCTTCCTGTGCACTTTGACAGAGATATTGTAGTGTTTGAAGACTGAATGACTGACTTAAATTACTTAAATACTACTAATAAAAATAATAATAAAGTTTTATAATTGTATATGTATGTGTGTGTCTGTATTTGGGGGAGGGGGGTGGTTTAAAAAAATATGCTTATTTTGTGGAAAAACTTAATTCATAATAATTCAGCTGCATTACATTAAAAAACTGAACTACTGATGTTTACAGCCACTGAAGGGACGTTTTTTAGAGTTAAAGTTGTGGTTTTTTTTTTGTTGGTTTAGTTCTATTCAGACAGTTATCAAAACAGAATTACATGTAAATATTAGATATGGTTGCACCACTAATTAGTCAAGAGAATACGTTCTGCAGAGGTGTTTGCAACTTTATGCTATTAATCATATCTATAAACACTTTTTGTTTTGTTTTTTACTTTTTTCTTCTGTTGTACAAAACAGGCAATTATAATAAGTCTAAGACAAGTGTGAATAGATCATTAGAGAAAAGATGAGGTCAAAGGTCAGTCAACAGGAAGGTGGGTGTCACCAGTGTGTCCAAACATCACACTCCCAGCACAACCAAAACTCCTATAAATAAAATAAAATTAAAATTAAAAAGTACACATGAAAGAAACACATTTAACTACTTGACCCATTTCTCTTTTTTTCTTATTGTGCTTTTTGCATAAAACTTTATTTTGTATCAGTGAGCTCCTGTCTCCACCCTTACCATAGTTTAATCTCATCATGTATGAAGATCGTATTTATTGTGGTCAAATAACTGATCACATCTCTTTTGTATAAGTTCCCAGCTGAAGGTGCATGGCTGCTGCACATTTAAATAACTGATTAGTGGAATGAGTTCTGTCAATTCCTTACTATCATTTTAAATGCAAAAGTGTTTTTATTATTAATATTAAACACAAGCATCTATCATTTAATTCTTTACAATAGTTGCAACATTTTTTTAACCTGAAAGCAAACTTCAAACTTATTAGCAATCATTCAGTAACATCCATGAGTTTTTCCAGCCCACTAACTGCAACTACACAACTCACTAAAAAGTTTATGTGAGTACAAACTAAGGTGGATGCTAATTTCTGAAGCTCAGTATAAACATCATGGTCTGTAAACATCTTCTTATCAAACAAGCAATAATAATAATAATAATAATAACAATAATAACTTCTTGACAGTTTTTTTTATCCTTTACAAGATCATCTCTGTTATGGAACAGTCACACTAAAGATGTCATAATATATTTTCTCCTTTTAAGTCTAATACTTTGTGTAAGCTTTGTATTTTTAGGATACCCCCTTTGAAAAAACAGTATACCTTGAATAATAACACTTTTATTTTGTTATTTGATTACCTTGTGACCAGAGAAATGTTTGCTGTTCAGACGGACAGAGGCTGATTCAAAACTAAAACTGTACTATGATCAGTAAATACTGGGATCAATGTAAATGCTCACTGACCCATTGCAAAATCAACATCTATCTAAATGCTTGTAAAAGAAGCACAACATGCTGTATGTAGAGATATTCACGTTAAATGAACTTAAATATGCAACATAATCTAAAACACTGGAGCTAAACAGTATTATTTGTCAAATAAGATGTCTGAGTTTTATCCAAAATCAGTTACCTCAGTGACATGAAACAAAATCTAAATCTAAATACTGATTTCTTTAAAATTCTGCAAAAAAAACATTTACAACTTCAGTATAAATAACATAAAATTAGAACAAACATATCAAGCATCTTTGACATGTATTTTCTTTTTAATATGTCATTAATGCTTCTTTTAAGATCATTAGCAATGGCAGCATATTTATAATTTTCACAAGTATTGCACTAAAGTGCTTATGTTTTTCCTTTTCTGTGTATAGTTTCTGTCATACGACCATTAAAAAGACTATAACAACAGGCTGAAACAGTGTGTTTATAGCAGTGGCTCATGTTCACAGGACTGTTAGAATCTCACAAGAAACTGAAACTGACTCCTCCCATTTTTCTGTATTTTATGTTTCCTCCCATTTGATAGTTACATTAAGATTAATCAGTCTGCAGCTAGATTGTGATCCACACATCTCTCAACTCAACTATCAAGACAATGATGATACTATTTTATGTAGCTCTAATGTTCATCATTGGAGGTGAGTCTAATTGCAAATTTAAGTTAACTCTTTTATGTTTTACTTTAATATTTTGCTCTGACTTGTGTGAAGTTATATATATATATATATATATTTTTTTATTTTTTTTTCAGGATACACAGAAGACCAAAACTTTACAACCAAGACAGTCCATGTGGGAGAAGATGTCACTCTAACATGTGACCGACGATCTGATCAGACAGGAGTTTTATTCTGGATGAAACTTGTTCCTGGAAACTTGCCTGAAGTTTTAGCATCATCGTACGCATTTGATGGAGGAGTTATTGATAATGCTTCTCATGTCAGAGCTAAAAAAGAACCAGGAACATTTGTTCTTCAAATAAACCAAATAAAGCAGACGGATGCTGCTTTTTATTACTGTGAAGACGTAGATGAGCGGAAGAAAATCATTTACAACATCATCTTTATCACAGTCAAAGGTAACTGGAACTATCATCAGCTTGTTGATGCTCATCAGTAGTTCATATTTTTCTCCATTAATTTCAAGTTTTACTTCTTACTGAACAATAATGTTTACAATATTTTCCAGGAGCAGAATCTGAAATCACCAAGATCATTCAAGAGTTTCCATTTGTTGCAGCCCGTCCAGGAGACTCAGTGACTCTGCAGTGTTCAGTCCTGTCTGAGTCTGATAATCAGATGTGTCCAGATAATTACAGTGTTTACTGGTTCAGATCTGGACTGGAAGAAACTCATCCCAGTGTGATGTATGTTCATGGTGACAAATGTGACAGAAGCCCAGAGACTGACTTTCCACATAAATGTGACTACGACCTCTTGAAGAGGAACATCAGCTCCTCTGATGCTGGAACTTATTACTGCACCGTGGCCACATGTGGACGAATATTGTTTGGGAAAGGAACTAAACTGGACGTTGAAGGTAACCAGATTTGAACAAACCCTATCATAAGCATGTCATCTGTTGTTAGGTGAGTTTCTGCATTTTAGTTGTTTCATTAATGTTTACGGAATATTATTATTTTTCAGCCTGTTCACCAACAACTCCTACTACAGCTGTATCATGTGCAGCTTTGGCTATAAGTTTGATCTTTATGGTCCTATTCATTTACGACACAAAGAAGCCAAAAAATGGTGAAGTTTTTTTTTATACTGGTAAAAAATATTTTATGAAAGTCTTTAAATTAATACTTATAAATGCATTTATTTTCCATCCTGCCTTTTAGATGTGCAGCTCTCAGAGAGGTTATCGGGTCTAATTTGTTGGCATGAAAGACAGGTACAGTATGACACGCTTGTATTGACCATTTTATACAGATTTCTACAATATGTTTTGTTTCTCCACAACATTTTGTATCATTTTTTTTTTCTTTCAGATAACTGAGAGTAAACAACTTTATTCTGTTGTTTTCTTTACTGTTGTGAACTCTGGCAGTGACAGATGTTAAGAAATTATGCAAGGATGGATCTTTCTTGTTTTCAAGACATTCGAGTCAGATCTATCAATACGTTTATTCGTACCAAACAATGGTTTTCTTCTTTATATTAAATTTATTTTTTTAAAAATGCCCCTGTAACATTTGTTTTGAAAATTAAAATCCTGTAGTGTTTAAAGAAATGTCCAAGTTTGGGTCAGAATACCCAAATTTATTTCATTGCAGCACAACAATTTCAGACGAAGACTCTAAAGGCCATTTTATTTTATTTTTTTTATCAATCAATCATGCAACAAATACTGAATAGTTTTAAATGGAGATCATCAGCGCATCGGGTGGAGGTGCAAAAGCTGCAAGTTTTTTGTTTTTTTGTTTTTTTACTATTTCAGGTTTGAACATTTTTGCTTACACTTTGTTCTTGCTTTTGTGACTTTGTAGCGACAGTAGAAGAAAGACAAAAATATTGAAAAATGCAAGTAAAGATTCTTAATCATTCAAGACATACATGTAGTAATCCTTTAAAGTTTAGTTGAAGGCACTTGGACTTTGTTTTACTGTTTCTGACTTGTTGCTTTTCATCCATTTAATTTTTCAGTTCATACAGAAAGGTTGTGGAGAAATAAGCTTGAACTCCACAATCTTTAAATCATCTTAATGTAGATCATAGAATGGATCATTGTGATTGTTTTGCTTGTTTTTTTTTAACCCAACATGTCTTAATTGTTAATAGTATGTTCCATTTGAAACATATCTAACTTGGTGCAGCATGTTATTCTAAGAAATATGCAAATTATAAGATAGATTCTGCTTGAATTTAGTGTTTAATAAATATAATCTATGTACATGTACATGTCTGCATGCATTGTCATTTTAGATGTGATGCATCTTGTTTTGTATCATCGTGTGTATTGAGCTTTACAACAAAATAAATTCAAAGCAATTTACTTTTAAACTTGCAAAAAAGAATTGACTTGACTTGTGTTGAAATGAAGTAAGACATGGTTGACATGATTAAATAAACTTTTCAATTAATAGCTAAAACAAAGACAAATTAAAAAAAAACTACCAAAAACATTGACTGTTACTATGTGATGATGGTATTTCATTTTCTGACTTTAGAAGTTGATGAGATCATCTTAATAAGTAGAATCACTGTTGCACTTAAAGTGATAAGAAGTATAAATCACATTGTCCAAAACAATCACTTAATTTGAGAATAGTTGTACAGTTCTGAGCAACGACCCCGAACACTCCAAAGAATGAGTACAGAAATGTTTAATGTTCAAAGCAAACTTTAAAAGAGCTTAAATGCTTTCAGTTATTTCTAAACAACACTTTAAAAATCATAAGACAAATGTGGCTCTTTTATAATAAAAATGAGCAATATGTTCAGTTATAAAACCAGTGTAACAAGTGAAACAACACAAAATGTGTTTGGAAGACTAAGTCAAACTATATAAGCAGTAAACAAACAAAGCAACCACTTCCTGCCAAGTGGTGGCAGCAGCACAATGTAAAACAGAGAAGTACAACTCTTGTAAAAGGTTTTATTTAGAGTGACAAAGAAAAGACACTGACAATAAAATGTCAATGTGATATATTAACTAACTGATCCAGCAGAGCATATGTTACACATATAAACTGAGTTGATCCTCAGTGTTTTCAATTTTCTGGATCAAAATTAAATTTGAATTCAGCATTTGAATCAAATAGATTATAAATTTAAAAAAAGATTTTTGAAGTTTTTAATTAATTATTTTCTTACCATATTATTGCTTATGATATCTTACTTGTCTCTTGAACTAGTATTTTGTGCATTTAATATGAACAAAAAAATGCTATATAATGATGTTTTGTGTGTGTGTGGGAGGGGGGGGGGGTTTGTGCTAGGACCACTTCAAAAGGTTATCCAGCCCATATACAACTAAAGCAAGAGCTGTGTTCACTTTCTCATCACAAATTGGAGCTCATTCCCTAGTGGGTTGGACTCCGGCAGAACTGCACCTTGTCTCTGATCCTGTTTGATATATTCATAGACTCGATCTTAAGACATAATCATGGAAAATGAGTGTCTGCTTTAGGAACTTCAAGTTTTCATCTCTGCTTTTACATATAACATTCTGTTGGATTCTTCAGGCAATGACCTTCAACATACAACCGAGTGGTTTACAGTTAAGTTTAAAGCAGCTGGGATGTGAGTCAGATCCTCTGAAACTGCAACCAGGGTTTTAGACTGGAGAATGGTGTGGTGAGTCTTCCTCAAGAGGAGGAGTTCAAGCAACTTGGTCTGAAGTGATGGTAGGATGGAGAGAGATTTACAGATGGATCACACTTTATCCAGAGTAAAGGACATTACCTGTTTGTGTAGATTCCCAGTCATCCAGGACATGTCAGTCCAAAAAATGTTTAAAAAGGACAACTGAACTTCTTTTGTGTCTCTTGAAAATATTTTACCATTCACCAACAGGCTCTTTAGTTCTTATCCTGGTTTGGGAGTTCCAGGTTTATAAATTGTTGTAACTGCAGTATTAATTAACTTGTTACAGTCACACCCATCCCACCTTAGAGTTATTGAATCATTGTTCCCTGAGACTTGTTTATGTGAGATGTTTTAGTTCATTGTTTTGCAGTTCTGATTGTTTTGAAATTGCCTTGGCAGCAGAGACAAAGCAGCAAAGTTGGTGTTAGAGAAGTAAAATCTGAGATTACCTCCTCTGTTAAGAGTGGGGTTTTCCTTTTTAACATATATACAGTAGCTTCCTTAACTCCTCTTTTAAAACCATTTGTGTTCTCTGTCCAAAATATGGACGCTACTGTCCTCAAAAGAGTGTCTGTTATCTTTGAGACATGGGAGTCTTTTTCTGAACAGCTGGTTCTCATATGTTGTGCCATGGAGAGGTTTGTATAGTTCCTCCAATGTAAAGGTCTGAACACTCTTCGCTGCAATAGACTGGAACATCACACCACTTAGTTATTTTGTTTTGGGGGCAGCCGGCTTTACTCCAGTCTGTCATGATGAATGAGGAGTTGAGTCAAAGCTTTTATTTACATGTTTTTCTGAGTTCTAATCCTCACCTGTGGTCTTCTACATACAGTAGAGCTCTGACTTAGAGATAAAATGAGGAATTCATTCATCCAAGGGGAACTCTGAATAGAATTACTGTTTTTCCTTATCAAAAGGAATCAGCCTGGATTGTTTGGGTATCTGATGCCTCCTGGTCACCTTCATTTGGGTCCTTTCCAGGCCCTTCCCATTGTCCCAGTATGGGGGCCTCAGAACTCAGGTTAACAGGTTAAAAGTCATCTCTGACCTGGGGATGACTGGCCCTTGGGATTTCAGGTGGCGCTGGAAGGTATAAAAAATGTTTAATGATATAAGAGAAAGACATAGTTTTCAAAGTATTTATTATTAAACATGCTCTTAACACCTTTGTAAATAACCATGGAAACAATTCAGTATTGTCTCTGTTACTTTTCTAAGTTTCTTTATATGGAATGTCCATTGTGTAAAAACTGTTAACAAGAAACTGAAACAGTGTATTTATAGCAATGACTCATGTTTACAGGACACAAAATATCTGAAGCACACAGTCTGCCTTTACACATACATAAAAAAAACAAGTTACAATTATTTCCACTGTGGTTGTAAATGTAAAAGCCAGTCAGATTTTTCTGAAATTGACTCCTCCCATTTTTCTGTATTTTTTGTGTCTGCCCATTTGATAGTTACATTAAGATTAATCAGTCTGCAGCTAGATTGTGATCCACACATCTCTCAACTCAACTATCAAGACAATGATGATACTATTTTATGTAGCTCTAATGTTCATCATTGGAGGTGAGTCTTAATGCAAGTAAACGTTTTATGTTGTATTTTAACATTTTGCTCTGATTTGTGTGAAATTAGAAAANTAAAACTTTTTTTTTTTTTTCAGGATACACAGAAGACCGAAGCTTTACAACCAAGACCGTCCATGTGGGAGAAGATGTCACTCTAACATGTGACCGACGATCTGATCAGTCAGGAGCTTTATTCTGGATGAAACTTGTTCCTGGAAACTTGCCTGAAGTTTTAGCATCATCGTACACATTTGATGGAGGATTTATTGATAATGCTTCTCATGTCAGAGCTAGAAAAGAACCAGGAACATTTGTTCTTCAAATAAACCAAATAAAGCAGACGGATGCTGCTTTTTATTACTGTGAAGAAGTAGCTGAGAGGAAGAAAATCATTTACAACATCACCTTTATCAGAGTCAAAGGTAACTGGAACTATCATCAGCTTGTTGATGCTCATCAGTAGTTCATATTTTTCTCCATTAATTTCAAGTTTTCCTCCTAACTGTTAGTTCCATAATTTATATTCAGATTGATTTAAAACTGAACAATAATGTTTACAATATTTTCCAGGAACAAAATCTGAAATCACTACGATCATTCAAGAGTTTCCATTTGTTGCAGCCCGTCCAGGAGACTCAGTGACTCTGCAGTGTTCAGTCCTGTCTGAGTCTGATAATCAGATGTGTCCAGATAATTACAGTGTTTACTGGTTCAGATCTGGACTGGAAGAAACTCATCCCAGTGTGATGTATGTTCATGGTGACAAATGTGACAGAAGCCCAGAGACTGACTTTCCACATAAATGTGACTACGACCTCTTAAAGAGGAAAATCAGCTCCTCTGATGCTGGAACTTATTACTGCGCCGTGGCCACATGTGGACGAATATTGTTTGGAAAAGGAACTAAACTGGAAATTGAAGGTAACTACTGTTAAACAAACCCTATCATAAGCATGTCATCTGTTGTTAGGTGAGGTTCTGCATTTTAGTTGTTTGTGTGGTGGTTGGTTCAAAGTGATCAGTACATTCAGCGCACTTTACTGTTTTTGTCTTCCAGCTGCTCCCTAAATCTTTGCTATGTTTCTGTCTTTTAATTTTATATTTTTTTTTTTTTCCTTTTAGCACCCACTCTACCCCTACTTATTTTTCTGTGTGGTGCTTTGGCTGTAAGCTTGACTGTTATTGCCCTACTTTTTCACAAAATCAAGAGGCTGAAGTGTGACTTAAATGGTATGCAACCTAAATTTAAAATAATCATCTTTTGATTTTTTGCATAAGTTTCTGCTCACTGTTATCTGCGATTTGTCATCCCACCATCCAGCTGCTGCTGATGTTTATCCTGAAGTTGCTGCTGTTCAACAAAGCCAGCCTGTAAGTAGGTTAACTATTGGACTGATTCATTGATTGTGTCGTTCATCCATATTAAGATGTTTTGGTCATTTTTCTGCAGATAAATGAAAATTCTTTGGTTTATGCTGCACCAAATTTTACAAAGAAGAAAACAGTTGGAAGAGGGAAGAGGGGCAACAAAACAAATGAGGAGCAGAGCATCTACGCTGATGTTAAATCTTTCGGGTATGAATAACAATACAATTACTGGTTTTTTGATGCAGGTATAATGTGCTACTTCTTTTTAAATATGTTTCTAGAGTGACATTTTAATTTCTGAAATCTATTGACGTGTCTGTAATATTCAAATTCACGAGAGCTGATTTTTTATGTTAAGTGTTGTATCGCTGGTCAAAAGAACTATGCATAATAAACAATGTCTGCAAAGCAACAGCTTCGGTGTGATAAAACTTCATTATTTTATATTAAGTTGTATCAATCAGAACACATTTTACAGACATAAAATTTTAAAGTATTTTTATAAAAAATGAGAAATTAGCCGATTGAAGTCTAACATCAGCTTGACTTTATCAAGATGTACTTTCAGTTCAGTAGCTTTTTGTTCTTGGACAAACAATGTTAAGTACATTTAATAAATTATCGTACCACATTAAAAATAATGAATTTATTTTACGTATGTATTTATTCTTTTTTGCTCTACAATGGCAATGATGTTTTTTATTTGGCAGCAAGAATGTTATCAAGAAATAAAACAGATCTTCCTGTTTTTATGAACAAGCTTTATCAATCAGCTGAAATGTGAGTTTCAAGCAGTTTATTTCTAATTAGATACATTTTTCCTTATTTCCTTATTAAGTATTTGTGTACAGAGTTCATCTCAGTAATAAATAAAAAATGATACTTGTGGGTCAAAAACTGCATTATCTTTTACAGCCCTAATCATAGTGTTTGAGAGGAAAGGGGCGTTTCCTTAAATTCTCAGGAAATAACAGTTACAAAACAATGAGATCATAGTGAGGACAAAGAGCCACATAACAACCACATGATATTTCATTCACTTTTTAGGATCTACAGAGATTCAGTCAATTTATGCTTATTTTGTATAAAAAAACGCGGTACATAATTTTTGTTTTGGTTTAGTGGGGGTGGGAAGGGGGGGGGGGGGTTACTGCGACTGGTAGAAACCTTTTTTTTTTCTAGTAATGGTCTCATGCACACACACACCTGCCCACCTACACATACTGTAGACACGCACACACACCCAAAGAAGGATGAATTTAATTTTCATTTGTTTAAGTAGCACCACTATCAGTCTTATTTCAGTAAAGTTTAAATAATTACAGTATAAAACCACAAATGTAAAAATTAATATAATAGTCAAAGAAACTGTGGTGTCATCAGTTTTCTTTTTAATTGAAGGAAGAAGTAAAAAAAACTGCCAATCTTACAAAAAATGTTGCAATTGACCTTCTTTTTTAAACGACCCACAAAACCTCAAAAGGAAAAAAAAAATCTGCAGAACAGTGTCAGAGGAAATATAAAATCTGCTGCGATGAAGATGCATCAAACAGTCTTGACCTTTCATGTCCACTATCAGCCACAGAAAATCTACCACGATGAAGATGAAGCAGATTTGGATTGTACTAGTTTTAATTCATCATGGATGTGAGTATAGTGTTTAACGTTCGTTCTGGAAGTGTGTTTCTGTTAGTTGAGAAGGAAAAGACTTTTTAGGATTTTTTTTGTTTGCATTCAAGAGATTTTGGGTGTGGTTTCATTACTATATTACTATATTAAAAACATTTACCTTGAATTCTAACTAACATCAACTATTTTATTTACTCTTTTAATATTCAGACTCACTAATTCCAGTGACGAAAGGTCAACTTGGTGAACCTGTAACCTTCACATGTTTGTTTGAGAATGTGGACTACAGTAACACCAGAGTAAAGTGGTACAAACGGAGAATAGGTGAAACTCTTAAATAATTACTACAATGATGAAAACCACAACTGATCCAACATTTGAACAAGGCTTTGCTTCTTCACGATTTGATGCAAATTATATATCAGCAAAGAGCACGTTGACCATCCTGAAGACTGTCAAAGAGGATGAAGCACTGTATCATTGTGCAATGTTGACGTGGAAGATGGATCTTTGGAATGGGACTTTTTTGTCTTTAAAAGGTAGCACAAGGCTCCTCATCGTCAACAGTGTGGTTGAAAATATTGTTCTTAAATTCATCATTTAATTTTTGGTTATGTCCATTATTTGAGCCCTATTTTTTCTCACATATTTATTATCATGCCTATTTCCACTCCTCTATTTTTCACAGGGACGAATGTGCGAACAACAAATTACACTGTTGTTCAGTGGCCGGCGGTATCTGATTCAGTTCAACCAGGAGATTCTGTGACGCTCCAGTGTTCAGTTCTTTCTGATAATCAGATTTCATCTTGTCCGAGTGAACACAGCATGTCTTGGTTTGGAGTTCGTAAAGATAAACGTCATGGAAACATCCTCTACACCAGTAAAAACAAATCCTATGAATGTGACAGGAAATCTGACAATTCATCTACTTCACAAAGATGTGTTTATAACTTCACAAAGAAGGTCCATTCCTCTGATAGTGGGACTTACTACTACGCTCTGGCCACATGTGGGGAAATTTTATTTGGAAATGGAACAATGCTTGAAATTACAGGTAAGTGTGTGTGTGTGTGGGGGGGGGGGGGCTTGTTTTTCTAACCTCGTGAGGACCAGTTTCCAGACATCTACTATCTTTCTGGGGTCTGAGGGTTTTTGTGGGGACAGAAGCCTAGTCCCCATAAGGGGGACTCCCCTTTTTAGGGTTAGGGGTGTGGTTTATAGGTATGGTGTGAATAGAGTTTTAGTAAGTCTTAGGGTTAGTTATAGATCAGTAATGGTTAAGGTCAGTAAAAGGGTTTAGGTTAGGTATAAATCTAGTTACTAAAATCAATGGAAGTTAATGGACGGTCCCCATAAGGATAACAAAACAAACATGTGTGTGTGTGTGCGTGTTAGAGTGCAGTGGTGTTTTACAGATGGACAGTAGGATTCTACCACTGGTGTGCACTGTCTTGATCGTGAGCCTCTTGGCCTGCCTTCTTACCCTCGTCCAGAAAAAGTCAGATTCCTGTGATGGTAATACAGCTTATTTCACCAAACAGCATCAATTCTGTTTTCATTGATGATGTTATTTAGAATTGCTGGAAAATTCTTTTTATTTGTTTTGTCTGTGGATTGTCATATAATATAATTTTCTGTTTTGCAACTCCAGTATATGTGCACAGAAATGTTGTGCAAAGGAATCCAAAGGTAAGATTATTAAAAAAAAACATAATATTGTGTTTCTGTCTATTGTTACTGTTCATATTCCAATGTTCTCTATAAATTCTCTTAGAAAGAGGAGGATGCACAGATTTACACCACTGCAGTTTTTACTATGATAAAACGTGAGCGCGATGGAAGAAAAGATGTATAATTCACAGACGACTGCTGTCGGGGCTTTTGGACTGGAACAGGAAGTCACTAGCTGGACTAACTTTGTGCTCTTGGCTGAAACT
Source organism: Pachypanchax playfairii (assembly GCA_006937955.1). Taxonomy (NCBI): domain Eukaryota; kingdom Metazoa; phylum Chordata; class Actinopteri; order Cyprinodontiformes; family Aplocheilidae; genus Pachypanchax; species Pachypanchax playfairii. The sequence goes on from SSNP01000008.1 coordinate 7,084,363, forward strand.
GTCCCCTCTGTAATACCACAGAGGTTTTAGAGACAGAAGTGACAAGTGGGCGGAACTACACACTTATCTGTGACACCTAATTGAACAAAACACTGCATCATAAATTCTATCAACCCTTTGTGGAACAGCATTTACCAGTAAATAGATTAGATTGACAAAAATGTGTTTTAGAAAGTTTGATGGAGTTTAATATCTCAAGATGAATCAAGATGAATTCCTTGCTAGTTTCACAAAAACAGATCAGTCTCTTATATTTATAGAACTCCAACCATATGAGTCCCAAAGATGCTCAATCAGACCAAAATGTTTATGCTTGACTGTAGCCCTGTCAACACCATGGATATGTTACCCACTAGATAATTAAATAAAATGTGGATATTTTTGGATATGTTTTCTTGTTATTTACTATAACATCAGAGTTTAAGCTTTGAATGTGTGTGTGTATGGAGGGTGTGTGTGTTTACAACTGTCATTGCATAAAATGGCAGGAACATAAGAGGTACAGGCATTTCTTCATGTTGCAGCTTTGCTTTTTCACATAAAGGAGCCACATGCACCAAAGTATCTACACCCAGTGTGCTGCATAGGTGGTAAAATAGTAACGGTGTTAGGGGATCGGATTTAGCAAAGCTAATATGAAACAATTGAGTTTAATTCTAATTATATATTTAAAATTTGCCAAAGTTTTGTGTGTCGGCAGATGTATTTATCAAAACAGATGTATTTCTTGAAGATTTGGACAGAAGCAGCATTGTGTCCTGCAGAGGGCACTATAATAACTGGATAATGTTACATGGTGATTTGCACCTTTTTGTCTTAAAAAAAGAAAAAAAATGTTAGTAGATTTTCATTCATGTTTCTGCCCATTACACAAAATGAAACATTGAGTAATACAGTGAAGTGAATGGCTTTGTCTTTATTAAGCATTTGAAGCAGTGGTCAGTGTGAAAGTCCAGAATTGTTTCTGTTAGACAACAGAACAGGAGCTTTTGTTTAAAAAATATACAACAAATTATGTATATAATATCTGTTTTATTTATCTTAAATGAAAACAACATATGTTTACAAAAAACAATTGTTATATGTTCAGTGCAGGTTCCGCTTTAGGAGATATCATGCAGTGTTTTATTATCTGCTCTCACATACGTGTACACACACTCTGGTGTTTCTTTCCTCTTCTTCATTCCTTTCAATTTTCTTGCAGAGAAATTTAGTGCCACATAGTTAACTCCATCAACATCCTGTGAAAAACAATTTGGCAATCATTTATTATGATGATTATTATTCAGTAATATTGTATATCAATTGATATTTACATGTCAACTCCAGAGTCCTGTGAAATTAGGGCGGCACCTGGTTGTTGTAATGTCTGTGTGTGTGTGTGTGTGTGTGTGTGTGTGTGTGTGTGTGTGTGTGTGTGTGTGTGTGTGTGTGTGTGTGTGTGTGTGTGTGTGTGTGTGTGTGTGTGTGTGTGTGTGTAACCATGGACAGGTTGCTAGTCCTGGGCCACCTAGAGACATTTTACTAAAGTCAGAGCAACAGTGGTATAAAGTTATTTACCTGCTCATCATGGTTCCTTCTTGTTTGGTCTCGTCTTGGATGACGGGCACCTCTGGGTGATACTGCCACAACAAAAACAAAGCCACAATAAGGTTTCTGCTGTGGTTATGAATATTGACTTTTGTTTGATTTCACATCCTCACACGAACACAAATAAACCCAAAAAGTAAAAATATTTCAAATGGACTCAAATTTAATGGAAAATCTTTCTGCAATCTGAATTACAAGAATTTAAACATGTTTTTGGTCCCAAACTACCCTTGGGCAAGACACTGAACTGTGTGTGTGTGTGTGTGAATGCATATTCACTTGTAGTGTAAAACCACTGACTGGTCAGTGAGACTAGAAACACGCTATACAAATTAAAAAAGGCTCCAGGTAACAGCAAAAAAACAAAATGTGGGGTTTGGGATTATACAGAGATACGTTACTGCCATGTGTGATTAATAAAATACAATATAAGTTTTGGACAAACCGCCACCAATAAGACACCAAGGTTGTCTGCTAAACTGGCTGTTCTACTGTCACATAGTGTTTCATCCTATGAATATGATTATTAAAAATGTTATCTAAGTCACTTTGGATCAGACCTTTGGGACTGGGTTTCAGGTGAAAATCTATATTTGATGAGTACACGGATCCTTTGCACAAGTCTGTTTATGCTGGACTTACCTTTATTAACTCTTTGATTGATGTACACAATAAGGGTGATAATTATTGTCACAGAACAGGCTAACAGTATGGCCAGAATGAGGATTTCAATTTTAAAATGTGGTGCTAGAACAAGAAATAAAGGAGAAAAAATTAGCATTTTTATGTCATTTAGCACTTTTCATCACAATGACTTCTTAGGAAATGAATGAGACTAAAACTGGTATAAAAACTTTTTGTTTGATTTTGTTATTACATGCCACAATCTTTAATGAGTTAGTCCGGATTTTCATAAATGCACAAATGTCTGAGATACATGTGCAAAATGTGCATAATTTATACAATGCGTTTAAGATAGTTTGTGTCCCAATTAAATGGAATTTAATTTACTTTGCTTCATTTATTTGACTTTTATTGTATTTTTCTGATCTAAACCTTTGCTTTTCAACAAAAAATACATTCAAATGTAATTTGATTCCACATGATCAATAAAGCTAGAACTATAACCAAAGGGGATTTATAAATTTGTATGCAAATGCTTCTGCAGATAAAACATGTATTTATTTGATTTGAAGAACAATCAAAAAGTTGTTTTTTTCTGCAAAAGTAACACATTTTTAGTCTGTTGATCCAAATCTGACATTTATTTCAACCTTTAATATTAAAAAAATTAAAACAGCACTACAACACTTGCGAGGTCATGCTGGTACATACTTGTCTTCACATTTGTTCCTTCACCAAGCAGGATTTCTCCGATGGTGACCACAGCACAGTAGTACATCCCAGTATCTGAAGGTTTCTGTACAGTTTTAGACAGTCGATAGACACAGCTCCTTTTCTCAGGTGTATCGCTGCTGTTCTTGTGAGAGTAAATGAAGGTTGGATGGGATTCTCTTGTTCCAATTCTGAACCAGTACACATTGTTTTCATTTGGACACTGATGAGTGTTTATTTCTTGGCTTTTGAAGAGAAGTGAACATTCAATTGTCACTTTGTTCCCCTCCTGGACTGATAGAGTTTTTGGCGTTTGTCTGATGTGGGTGAATTTCTTATGATCTGTTTTATTCAGTAGTATAAGTGATGAAAACATTAAAGAGAAAAACATGAATGAAAACCATTAGTTGACTGACTAAACTCTGAGTTAGAAAGAAAACAAAGAAATATGATGTAACTTACCATTTACAGCCAAGTAGATTCCTCCAGCAAAACTCTGAAAATATGCAGTTCCATTTTGACAGAAATACGTTGCTTCATCATCTTTACTGACATTTCTGATGGTAAGTATATACTCAGATGTTCCCTCTGTTAGTTTAAAACGACCATTGTTAAATTGTTCACTTAGTTTTTGTTTGTTAAATGTTCCTGAAGCAATAATCTGCATCATATATCCAAGCGGCTGCTTGTACCAGCAAAAGAATTTTCCTTCCTTGTCTGAAACTGGACAACGCAGAGTAACATTTTCTCCAACTTCAACCACAGTCAGAAGGATTTGCTGAGGAACCTCTACAGTTTGAATCAGAGCTGGGGGAGAGACAAAAGCATTCAAATTAGAAATATCTTCCAAAACAGTTCCCATTTCAGTGTCTTTCATAAATATTGTTACGATACAAATAGTTTTAACTGATAGGCTCTCAAACAAACTTTGAAGTACTGAATCAAGTTGTACTTACAAGTTATAGAAAAGAAAATTAAAGCAGCCAGTTTTCCAATCATTATGATAAAACACAATTTTCTCATACAGCTGACTGTATGCCTTCCTATCTCAATACTAAGTTTGTCACAAAATGTTCAGAGTCTACAAAGTGGAAATCTTCCTGATTGGCTGAAATGCAGAAGGTGCACCCCCTCCCTCTCTTGTCATAAAGCCATTTTATCATGCACAAAAACTAGTGGAAATTCCATTATTTCACATGTTTTGACACATGAATTTGAACAGGAAGGGACATAGAATTAATTTTATGAAGTGACCAGCCTTTTAAGAGCCATGTGTGCCTTAAAAGTTAATTAAATAGATATAATTTAATTTAACGTGACACATTTTTGAAAGTGGCTGAGGAAAAACGAGTGGCTACTCAGAACATCATAGTCAAATACTTGTGTGTTAAATTTCAAAAACAAGGTGTAATATTTAGTTTAATAACAATGTGTCTTAGCATTAGGAATTGGTGAGAACATAATTATTATGCTGTTGTGGGTTAACAATAGAAAACTGTCCTGAATTAATGAAGCAGGCATTGAAAGGTGGTGCTACTAATTCCTACAGGTTTTCCAATGTTGATGGATTAAATACATCCACCCCCCCACACCCACACCCCCCACCCACTCCCCACCCTCATCTGCATAATAGCAGTGTTGGAACACATTGTGGTACCAGACTCTTGTTAGTATTAGATGAAAAGTATTGTATTTCCTATATTAATTGCTTATGGGGAAATTTGGCTCTGCATTTGACCCATTTGACCTCACGGTGAGGAGCAGAGGGCAGCCATATTGAACAGCGCCCGGGGGGCAGTTTTGGGGTTCAGTTTCTTGCCCAAGGATACTTCGACATGTAGCCTCTTGCCGGGTCACAGGATCAAGCTCTGGTTTCCCAATCGGAGGATGACCTCCTTCCCGACAGACTACGGCCGCCCCGAGGCAGCGGTGGTTGGAGGGTCTGGTGGCGCTGGTGTCTGGCAGCCTCGCCTCTGTCAGTGCGTGTCCCAGGACAGCTGTGGCTACAGCGTGTGTGTGTGTGTGTGTGAATGGGTGAATGACATACGCTGTGAAGTGCTTTGGGGGTCGCAGGACCTGAGTAAAGTGCTATACAAGTACACGCCATTTACCATTTATGGAACTATTCTATCAAAAAGCAGGAATATTGCAAACAAAACCATGCCAACTTCCTGAAAAAAGTGCAAACATGTTTTTTCCAAAAACCTAACCCTCATCCCCTATATAATGTACATTTTGTAATAATCATATATCTTTGATTAATTCTGAATGAACAGAAACTACAACTTTAGCTCCAGATTGTGAATCAGTCTTTTTGAACAAAGATCCACGACCTTCTCTAATTGTGTAAAAGTAAAACAGCTCCAGTGCGCCTGCACTTTTTGAACTCCAATACAATTTTCTCAGAACTTTCCAGGGGCAGCGGCGTTGCATCGCTCAATGATTTGATTTACTTACTATGTCGTCCTCATAAAGAATGAAACAGTACTGAAAGATGACTCACAGTCTATCTCAGTTATGTGGTTTAGTTTTTCTATGCATTGCAATCTTTTGAGATGTAAAACGATTTTTTGTTTACTGTAAGAAGAAATGCATTTAAACATAGATAATCAATTAGTTAATTAATTGTCTGTACTTTTCCATTAATGTAAAATAGCATTGTCATTTTCTTATAGATTAAAGGAGCTCGCAAACAAACTGTATCAGAAACAAGATCCAAACCACATTTCCTTCTTAGTAAGCAGCACAAAGGGCCTTTAAAGCATTCTGTTTTTCTGCATATGACAAATCATCAGTGCTTTTAACTTGGAAAACACCTGACTCTGGGCCTCCAATATGAGCCTCAGGAGGAAACAGGTTGAGGTTAGATGAGCCTTATGTGAAAACATTGCCGCAAGAGCTAATTTTAGCTTCAGTGGTGAATCTTGTTACGTTTCACTGAAAGTCTCTAAGTGTGCTCAGTTGAAAGTGTGAAGCATCAGCCATATGGATTTAGAATCATTGACTAATTTATACACCAATTTTTTAAAACAGCCAAGGAAACTACAGCATGGCTTTCACTCTATATGAGGAAGTCAAAAGCTGATCTCTGGAGTAAGGTCTCCTCAATGTCTCTAATTCATTTCTGAAAGATTAACAATATATGACTAATGGCCATTTCACACTGTGGGATTTACAGCAGTTGTAGACAAAATCTTTTAACATGAAAAATCATAAGAAAACTTTTAGTTGTTAGCTTGAATTGATGATCTGCAGTCGTTCAGTGTGACAGGCTCAAAGATAGCTGAATCAGCACTTTCACAACCAAAGACAAGATATAATAAACTTCCATTCATGTTCATTCGTTAGGGGAGGCCGTTGCAAAGGAGGTACTTTAGAGCAGGTTGTCTGGTAACTGGGGGGTCATTGGTTTGAATCCCTGCTCCATCTGAAAAAAGATCACTTTGTTGTTGCATCCTTGGGCAAGACAATTCACCCACCCTGAATGTTTGGTGGTGGGTCAGAGGGTCAGCCGCACCTCTGTCATTGTGTGCCCCAGGGCAGCTGTGGCTATAATATTTGTGGCACTGGCTGATCAGTCAAAAGAACTTTAATTATTATGTTAATGTGTTTTTTTAATGGCTTTACAATCACTGGGCAAAATTAGGTGGTTAATGTGTTTCATTCAGAGGCTCATGGCTAAAAAGGTTGAAAAGTTTCCCAAAACTACCAAAACTTGCCCAAACAGAAGGACTAACAAGAATTCTTATTTGACGTGATTTTAACCAGTGGATGTAGTTTGTGCATACAGAGAGCAAAATAGTAGAAGAAAATAATCAACAAAGCTGTTGTTGAAAGATCTTATATTACAAGCATTGGTCCAGTTGGTATAAAAAAAGGCACAAAAAAGAAAACAATTTGCAAAGGCTTTCCTTATCAAATCAGAACATTCTTTTTTTTAAAAGGTGCAATATGTAAGAATTCTTAAGTGAAATACTCACAACAGTCTAATGTCCCACTGATGTTGAAAGTAAAGTTACAAGGTATCAGATTTTGATCTTAGCTGGCTGGGTGGTCACCAGTTTCTGTCACTTTAAAAATGGTGTTCAGGGACAGAATCATTGTTTACAATAGCTATTCCATGTCCAGACTTCCTGGTTCCATACACTCTCAGAAATAGAGGTACGAGACAAGAACATTTTTCTACCTATAGGTAAATTGTTTAAAAATGTTAAAAGTACAATATTGGTCTTTAAAAGGTCACAAATGCCCCTCTAAGGGTTCAAATTGATATAAAGTACAAATTTGTACCATTTCATCTGCACCTGCAACCCTGGCCAAGGCTGATTAATCTCCATTTTATTAAATATTAACACTCAAAAACCTGAACACCACAGAATGATTTCCAATTTTAAACAAATTTATTTTGAGAAGTCATGAAGACAAATTACATTAAATGCCAAAAAAATGTTTAAGGAGTGATGCGCAGGCGATGTTAGATTTCCAGTCAGAGTCGTTTTGAATCTCCTCTGACAGAAGAGTAAACACAGTCTCTGTTCTCTTTCTTCTTCTCATGTTCAGTGTTTCTTGTTGACAAATTCAGTGCAGAATAGTTCACGACAGTTGTTTCTCTTTCCTGCAAAAATACACGTGTGAGCATATCCATTAGAAAAAAACCCCACAAAATAAGGCTAAAACATCAAGATAGTTTACACAAACATGGCTGCAAGCTTGACAACAGACTTTATAAGGTAGAAGACACATATTGAAAGAAACTTGAAATGTTTATATTATCAGAAAAGTTACACTTAAAACGCTAAAATTGACCATCATCAGTATATTTTAATGTTTTAGTCCTTTGGGCAAGTTAATTTCTGCAGAACATGAAAAGAACTGTCAATTAAAAAGGAAAATCTTAGCATGGATTATATGAGTATATAAAAACATATGTATTTACCAATTGATGTTCAGCAGTTGACTCGTCATTTCCAGGGTACTGTGAGGCCCTTCTTGTTCCTGTTGTTAAAGAAATATAAACATACTGCTGGTTAAGTACAGCTTATCATCTGTGGAATGAGTTATTAAAATGTTATAAATGGTGTGATCAACCTTTGCCAAAGCTCAAATCTCTTTTTTGAATGATATAGATGAGAAAGAGGATCACAGTCACGCTGCAGAACAACAGTCCTCCAAGCACAAGAATAACTGGGTCCATTTCTGCCTCTTTAAAAAACACACAGACACACTCACATTTAATGTTAAAATCACAAACATGTAGAAAACTCTTATATTACAGTCATTTTCAATTTAACAAACAATTTATGTTAAAAGCTTAACTATTAACTGCTGACAATATTTTTAAACATCTACACTTAAGAGTCCAACAACATTTTGTTTAAGATGCATGAACAAACTTGAGGATTCAAAACAGTAAATACATACTTGCATCCACGTGAGTTCCATTCCCAAACAGTATGTTCCCACAAGTAACCACAGCACAGTAGTAGGTCCCAAAATCTGAGGAGTCCTGTAATGTTTTGGACAGATGGTAGGAACAACTTCTCCCCTCGTCTTCATCAGTGACGTTGCCGTGAGTGTAAATAATATTTGGATTGAAGTTTCGTGAGCCGGATCTGAACCAGTGTAAACTGTGTTTTGCTGGACACTGGACTCTTGTTTCTTGGTTCTTGGAGAGAAGCGAACATTGGAGAGCCATCGTATCCCCCAGCCGGAGTTCGGAAGTGTCTGGAATTTGTTTCACATAAACAGCTGTCTGCTCGTTACAATCTGTGTAAAAATATTAAAAGAAGAGTTCAAACTTCTCAACAAATTATTTTAAAAATTTAAATATTAGTAGTTGAAAACAGATGAAAAATGTTGGATTGTAATATATCTTACCCTTGATAGTCAGGAAGGATCCATTAGAAAAAAACTGTGCATATTCTGTTCCACTTTGACAAAAATAAAAAGCTTCGTCATCTTTCTCAACAGAAATGATAGTTAGAAACAACTTGTTATTTTCTTTTTTGACTCTAAAACGAGTTTCATTGAATGGCTCCTTCAATTTTATGTCTCCATAAACTCCTGAAGCAACAGTTTGGATTGCATATCCCAGAGACTGTTTATACCAATGAAAGAATCTGTCTTCATTCTGAAGGGATGAACAGGAAAAATCGACACCGCTGCCAAGTTCAGTCTCAATTGTAGTGATCTCTTGAGGAACTCCAGCAGACTGAATAAGGTCTGAGGAAGAAAGAAAATGTGATTAAATATAAGAAAATGATCAAAAATGGGTAATAATCAACCATATTCAACACATCAAGGCCTATCTAATGTTCTGGTGTTGTTTTTTAACAATTGCGCAACAAAAAACTGTTTGGGCGTAGTTGTCAATGTAGAAATAAACCACACTTACAGACAGTTCTAAGAAGAATCAAAGCAGCCAGTCTTCCGATCATCGTGGCGCAGGGGTCTTGTGTCACACTGCTCATGTCTTTCCACCTGATAAACATGTGATCACAAGATGATCAAGTTTTGCAAAGAAGACAACAACATGATTGGCTGAAGTGTGAATGAATATCTGCCTACACTTACCAGGATCACTTCTGATCATTTGAAAATGTGTTTGATGATCCCACAGTGTTATTTTACAAAAGCTGAGAACAGTGTAAAGTTGTTCCATAAAAAAAACAGTAACACTGTTGAGTTTTTTTATTAATTTCGTATTTATGGGCACATTTTAGGACTTAGAAGTGTTCAAACTGCTGCAAACTGTGATGAGTGACACTGAGAGAAAAGACAGATTTCCAAAACTTTATTTTTACAGAGAAGTTTTTTGCCTTAAGAATAACTCTGCTGACTCAGCTTTGTGATACCAACAAACTGGGAGGATTTGAAATGATCAGTTACCATCAAATATAAACTAATATATTCCCATGCCTTTCAAAGCAACAAACTATAACTGGTTAGATCAAAAATATGCTTATTTATAACTTTAGATGGAATCCTGATTTACACTGTAACCAGAGAGCATCTCCTTCATTCTACTCCACGAATTTGGTCCTAAGGGCTCATCGTCTGTAACGTTTTAGATGTGTCACTGCTTCAACGCACCTGATTCAAATTAAATTCCTGCTTTGCATGTTCGGTTCTGCAGAAGCCTGTGTATAACCGTTTATGTCATGTAGCTAAATGAGAACCTGACTGAGACAAGAACAACAAGGAACTTCAACAAGGATCAACAAACTGCAGTTTTATGTCTGTGTTGTTCTCATCAGCATCATAAAGAATTAAAGGAAAAATCCAGAGTTTTTTTTCGCATTTCCTCCACCATTGTACAGTATTTGTAATATTTGTCATGTTCACACTGAACTTCTAGTTTTAGTCTTTTATCTTGGTTTACATATTGATCTTTTGTAGTCACTGTTCGGCATTGAGTTTTGTAAACGAAAGTATTTTATCTGTACTGTCTTTCCTTTGTGAAAATCAAGTCCTGTTTCATCAGAGTCTTTCACTTTCTGAATTTTGTTCCGTCATGCTAATTTTTTTCTTAATCATCAGCTCACCTGCAACATATTTATCACGAGCTTCCTTTTTTATTCATTCTCCCAGTTTGCAGCTGTACTTTGCCAGTTTGTTTTTGTATTCTTGGGTTTTTGATGCATTTCATTGAGTTTAGTCTTGAGTTTCCGTCCTCTGTTCATCATGACATGTTGAGATTCAGGACTTTATTTCATTTTGTTATGATTATTTTTCTGTATCTAGATTTTTCACTCACTATCACACAACTATTTATGATCACAATCAAGTACATTTTTCATGTAAAAGCATTTACTGTTACAAAGTCTGTGGTGAGGGAGTTCTCTGACCTTTGACTAACTGCTGAGGGTAACGTTCAAAGCAGATTTGACATCAAGCTTCAACAGGATGTGTGAAGATACAGAAAGTGTGAGTGAGTTTAGGTGAGATGGTAGGGGCATAGGGAGGGGGGTGGGGTGGACCGGGAGTGGCACAAACATCAAAAAACTATTTTAACCACAATTATATTCAATAAACATTTATAAAAAAACATGTTGGATGCAACATTGTTTTAGAATCATGTTAAAAGCTTCATACAGAGCAAGCAATGAATTTACATATTAGTTTGTAAAACTGGGTGTTCGGTACCTTTTGTTGGTCATTTTGAGCAGTTTCATATTGACTGACATGTTTGTTAAGCGTGGGTGGATGTGTTGTTAGGACTCTTAAACACTTGCCTGACAATGCCAGTGGAAAATAAAAAAAACAAACAAACAAACAAACAATCAAAAGCATAGTCCAGAAAATTTCAACAATAATTCATTCAGTCATTTTGTAATTATTTATTTATACAGTGCCAGTTCATATTAAAAGTAATTTCAAGGCACTTTACAGAAAAATTAAGTCCAAATAAAATGAGAAATGCTTTTTAAGTTGTGAGATTATTTTGCTGCCACTGGTCTTGATGCAAAACCTTAACCTAATACTTCATGTGAAGCAGGAAGAAAGGCCCCTCTGAAACCCCTAGTTGAGAATTTAACCACAGTGAAGTGGTTTATATGCAGTGTTTTTGTTGAACAGTTTGTACAGACAGGAAAAGCAAAGTGTTCACTACTCTGCATATCTGAAAGTGTGTTAGAGTGGCTGAACCCACATAAACAGAGACAAGACCTATTTTGTTTGTGTGTTTATCTACGTATTTGTTGTTTGCTGGAGTTGTTGATAAAACAGACCATCAGCTTCCATCTCTGGTGTTCTTTAGAGTTGTTTCTGTACAGAATGAGGTTCAAGATTTTTTTAGCCTTAAAACTGTATTTGCTAGACACAAGATGGAAGTTGGGACCAAGTTGTTGTTCTGTTTGTTTGAAATTTGTCTAACAAGAACAAAGACTAGTCAACATTTAGCAAATAGAAGCTAATCCTACAGGAAGATGAGTTCCTATTTCAATACGAGTTTTTTAAAACAACATTTATGCCAGAATTCTGAAATAAAACATTAAGATCACTGAATGAAGTTCCTTACATTCTGAATAAAATAGCTAAAAGAGCTGATTTTCTGCCTTTAGTGCAACTAAAACCAGCCAGGGGGATGATAAAGTGCTAATTAGGAGAAACTTTGTTACAGGAACCATCAAAAAGTAATTTTCACTTTTCATATTAGTATGGAATTGTGTATGTTTTCGTTACTGTGGATAACCAGGTGTTTGACACTTGAGAAACATGAGCTCATTAATTATGTTTGATGGCTAAAACCATGTGTACAGTTATCTCAACACAAATAACGTGTAGCTAGCCTGAGCTGCTTGTTTAAAAATGAAGGGGAAACATTTACCGATAAAGATCAGAGCAACATTTGATTTTATTATCAGTCAATTTGTGGTTGCTGTACCCCGCCACACATGCCACAACAATATATGTATAATGTTAAATGTGGCTGCATGGTGGTGCAGTTCAAAGCACTATTTGCTTCTTCAGCAAGAAGGTCCAAGATTCAAAACTCCAGCCCAGCAAACTTCAAAATTCAGCAGTGGTCTTTCTGAACGTTCTCCCTCTGCATGTGTGGATATCCCGTGGTGGAATTCAGTCTCCATGCATATATTTGGAAGTAAAGCAAAATAAACACATTAAAACAGATTTAAAACCTCCTTAAATTATTTTTGTTGCTAATAAAAACACATTTAATTGCCAACTCTAAACTGATCCTGTCCAGGCCAGATAGAGACAAACTGGTGACCTGGCCTGATGTTGTCCTCGTGCATACGTAAGTTGTCCCCAGGTTTCCTCCCACAGACCAAACATATGCATGTTAAGTTCATTTGCCTTCAGAGTGCATGTGATTGGTTGTTTGTCTCAATGTGACTTTGTTATGAGTTGGAGACCTGTCCAGGATGTAACCTGCCTCTTGTCCAATGATCGCTTGATTTTGTACTGGATTGTCAAAGAAAACAAACACATAAGAAATGGACATATTAAGACCCAGACCCAGGCCTTATTTGAATTCTTCAAACAAAACAAGCTGGTGAAGAACTTTGGCAGAGAACTGAGGATTTCAGCATCAACAGCCAATTTTCCAATGAGATCCTGGAGTGACACTAGGTCCTGTCTCTGTAACAGGTATCGGGCCTGGTTGACAACTGCTAGCAGTTTAAATAAAATGTTTCACTGGGGGAACGTTTTGGAGGGGTGGTGTCTGTGAATATCATCAAATGAGACAGAGACCAGAAAAGATTCACAGAATAAGGTTATTGAGCTGACAGACTGTATGGACAGCTCTTAACACAACTTCAATGTCTGAACTGAGCTTGCATAAGGTGATCTGTATCAGACAAACACTTTTATCATATTGTCTCTTTTCACCCAACTTTTATACTGGTTTAACAAACAAGACAGTCTGTGGATTAACATAATCAGCATTGAGTTTTATTTGTTTTTAATGTTTCTATTGTTTTGAATGGCTCTTTAATGACAGCACAGTTTTACAACATAAATGATTTAAATCATCAGATTTGCTACACAAACATATAAACATACAGTATAGACAGCTGCAGGATCTTTACACACTTACTGGACCTCTCAGTTCCTTCACATACACTAAGCCTGCTACAACAACAAAAAAAGGGTGTAACCGTATAGATTAAAATATATACTATCACCAACAATACCATCAACAACACTTTAATAGATCCAGAAGGATTTATATTAGTTAATCTGTCTATTCACATTATGAATATATGTACAGTATTATGAGCATTTATGGACCAAGTGTTGATGACCCTGCCTACAGAATTTATAGAGCGCATTTGGAAAAGTGCATTTGTCCGTAACAACATGACATTCAGATCCGACCACACAAACAAAAGATCCTACAGTAAGTCTTTTGCCATTTTTAAAGTTTGCAAATTTGTTTGACTATCAAAATTATTGCTTCTTTAGGCTGCATCATGAAACATATGAATCTATGTTATTATGTTAATCCTGACACACCAGTTTTGCTGTAAATTTTACTCAGCTGTGAGCTTAAAACCCAAATGAGATGATAAAAACATTCTGCTGATGTTTCACATGTAAAGTGGAACATTTTGGTTCCTCTTTCCGCTGGGGTGTAGCCGAGTCAGCTACAACCATTTCAACAAGCCAATCAGATCACTCTCAAATGAGTTCCTCCCATTTGATATGACTACATTAATTCAAATCAAATTATAATGTGACCAACATTAACTGCAGACCAGAGCTGAAAAAACCCTGACAATGCATGTTGTGTTTTTCATGCTGCTGATAGTTCAAACTGGGTGTAAGTACATCTTGAAATGTCTGATTATTTTTATTTGTGTTTTGTTATTCAGAAGTTGAGGAGGTTTAATATTGCTAACTCTTCCATGGTTCATATGTTTTTTAGGGGGTACAGATGATGGACATTTTGTGACAAAGACAGCTGCTACTGGAGTAAATGTGACTCTGTATTGTCAACGCCACACATCTCCGGGTGTTGCGACCCTATTTTGGATCCGAGTTGCAGGTCATATGCCTGAAATCTTGGGCAAAACATTTAGCTTTAATTATGAGGTTGTAAATTCAAATTCTCGCATCACAACAAAACAAGAACCAGGAAAATTTGTTCTTCACATTGCAAAAATAAAGCAGAGTGACACAGCATTTTATTACTGCTTAAAATCACAGAAACACAATATAATTTTCTTAAATGGAACATTTCTAAGAGTCAAAGGTGAGTATAGTAAAAATATAAAGATTTTAAATGTACTGTATATGTTTTAAATGTCTTTAAGGATTAATAGAAAACTATGTAGAAATTTGAATTTAAAGTAATTTATTAATACATATGATTTATGTATTGGATTTTTCTCTCCTCATCAAATGATCTTTTCTTTACTTTTCTGGTATTTATGTTTTTATTTACTTTCAGGACCAGAACCAAAGTTTATCAAAGTCATCCAGGACTCCCTGTTGGATACTGTTTATGATGGAGATTCTGTGTCTCTGCAGTGTTCAGTTCTTTCTGAATCAGACAACAAAATGTGTCCAGAAGAACACAGCGTGTTCTGGTTCAGAGTTGCGTCCAATAAATCCAATCCCAGTTTGATTTATGCACACAGTAACAGTGATGGTGAATGTGAGCAGAAGCCTGAGTCAAAGAAGAGTTGTGTCTATAACTTCTTCAAGGACAACGTCAGTATCTCTGATGCTGGGACTTATTTTTGTGCTCTGGCTGCATGTGGAAAAGTAGTTTTTGGAAATGGAACAAAACTGGAGATTGAAGGTGACTATTATATTTAAGAATAACAATAATAATTTTGTCATTTATTTTTCATATTTTTATTGTACTATATTTTTTCATTTGATGTTTCAGTTGCTAACACAAATGATTCAGAGAAGAAAACATTTTTCCTTCTATTATGCGTCACACTGGTGATAGTTGTGATTGCTACAATCCTGCTTTTGTGCATGATAAGGAAAAACTCCTGTGAGTGTTGCAGAGGTAATTTAATTAACTGTTGTCTTATTACAGTCATTTCCAAATATTAAAGTCTTCACAATTTTTAAAATGGTTCTAATTTTTGTAAACCATTTGTGACTTTTGCATTCACATGCTGAAGCAGTAAAAATGGAACAGCATAATCAGCAGGTAAAGCAAAAACACATCAGTTATTTTTATTTTTATATATTTGTGCATTTATTAAAATTAACTGTTGCATTTTATTTCCTCAGAGAACTGAAGATTCTTTAGTTTATTCTACAGCAGAATTTAAATGGTGGAGAACTGATAAAACAACGAGGAGAAATTCAAGAAAAGAAACTGAAACGATCTACAGTGATGTCAGAGAATAAATATACAAACACTGGATTCATCAGATGATACTGGAGACCAAATTATTTTTGTTTGTAAAATCAGTTAGAAAAGTCCTTTAGAGGTAATTAAATGTAGATCCACCAAAATTATTTAATAGCTTAACGTTGGAGTTCTACTAGTTTAATCAATTTTAGATTTGTAAGTTAGATTATGATGGTTTTTAAAGGCAAATTTAGACGATATTTCCAAGCGAAATAAGAAGGGTAATGTTGCTCTCTTTCTTAATGTTATTGTTTTATCAGTCTGAGGCATTCACTGAGCACATCATCAGTTGGGGCCTTATCCTTGATGATCTTATGGATCTTGATTCAATTTAATTCAATTCAATTCAACTTTATTGTCCCAAAGGGAAACTTTGTTTGCAGTAGTGTACAATAAAAACTATTAGGAAAAATTATTCAGGATGATGTCTCATCCTGAATAATGGTTCTCACACTCATTAGTCGTGAGCCTCCTTCTTTACAGCTATAGTGTAAAGTTTTAGGGCGCTGGATGTGGGATGGAAACCTCCGTACACGGTTGGGAGCTTTCAAATCTTTGGAGGTGTCTGAGTGTAGGTATGTATGTACATATATTTCTTTAATTTTTTTGTTCTCTTGTGTTATTAAGTTTAACTTTTGTTCTGTGATGCACTTTGTCTGACTTTTGAAAAGTGAAAAGTGTGAAAGTGCTCCTTGAACTTTGTGTTTTTCTTGACTTTGCAAGCTAAAGAAAACTCCCCAATCATTTACATGGACATGAGCCAATATCTGAATGTCTTTCAATCATATTACAGTGGTCGACGCTTATATGCACAAAAATGCTGGGCACGTTCCTGCGTCATAGAAAATCCATACGCTTATATGCACTGCTCAGACGCCTATTTGCACAAAACATTTGGAGTATCATACATGCATCTCACTAAATCTCACTGTTTCTCACTAGTTACTTGACCGTAAACCTCCGCTGGTGTTCTCACACACACAGTCGCTGTTAGGTGTGTGGAACTAGACTGCTCTGGCATTTACACATGTGTGTCTAGCGCGCATCTGCCTAAAGCTGTCAGACAGTCGCCAAAAATTAATCACCGGCTTCTTCAGTGTGAAATAGTGTCACATGTAACATTTGTTCTAGTTTTTATTGCCCGATCATGAGTTCTTAATATCCAATATAGAAAACCGTTCTGTTCTGTTACTAACCATAACTTAATCTGTGCCGTCACCGTCGTGTCCATGCGCGCGCGTATCTGGTGCATCTGTTTACTTATAGTGTCATAGTGGATCCTCTCTATGAGTATATAACTCCCTTTGTTTGAGAGTTTTATTCTCCTAATATATTGTAATTGTGTTATTACATCATTTCCAATTATCTGTTATCAATACTGAATACTGCTACCCGTGTTTACAGTCCAAATGACCACCGACGGATAATTGCACACAATGCTTAAATGCACAAAACCGCTGGGCGCTGAGGTGCATATAACCGTCGTCCACTCTATTACAATTGAGTAATCATCCTAATAATGCCAATAACAATTGAGTAACTATACTGTATGTTGCAGCTGATGCACAGTCTGAAGTATATATTTAATAAAATGCCAAGTACTTAGAAGCAATATTTTTGTTAAACTGAATGAAGAATATGTGCACAGTTACAAAAAAAAATAATGACACTAGATTTGGATCAGCAACTTTAATATCAGGACAAATCTGAACAACTGCATTTATAAAGTAACTTTATTAAATTCACATCATCATTCGTGGGAAAGATTATTGCTTCTCATTTGACATAGTGACCTGTTCTGATTCAAGTTCCATGTTACAAATTATATTTAGTTTCTTTTTATTTGATTTACTTGTAAATATATGTAGATTTTTGTATCTAATACACAACACTGTATGTTTATTGGGTATGTAAACTGCCAGTTTTACTGAGTACACCTTGAGTGAAAACCATTTGTGAACACATTTTGATTATTAACCCATATATACAATCATAACAGATTGAAAACAGAAATTACAACTTAATCACGTGCAAACTTAGATACCCACTACATGAAACTAGTGGTGGGTGTCTATGAGCAGGCTTTGTTTGGCTGGTGTTGGTGATCTGATCTGGCTGAAGAGTAAACACATTCTTGTGACAATTCTCTTTTTTTACTCCCCCGTTTTCCTCTGATTTGCACTGCTGCGTAATCCACGTCTCTTGCCTCACCATTCTACAAAAGAGATACAGGTTTAATGTGTTTATTATGTCTTTAGAACAAACGATGACAAACATGAATCATCAGAGCTATACTCACCAAACGAGATGACTGATCTACACTTGACTTGTCATCTTGAAAATGATGGTGGGAATTTACTTCTCCTTTAAAGAAACCAAAGCATCATGAGTATTTTAATATGAGGGACATCATGGTTCCAGTTTTCATTCTCATTGTGTTGCTTAAACTATTTTAAATGTATTTGTTAATCTAATGGTTAAACTATGTAATTCTACTACTCTTCTTGAAAGGGTTGAACCAGAGAAGGACAGAAAGCTACAGAGTAAAGTTACTGAACATTGACACTAAGATCATGCTTTGAACTCAATTACCAAAATGCTGTAACGTCAATCAAATTACCAATTACCAAAGGCCTAGTTGTCACATGTTTAGTATGTTTTTGTATTTGTGTTTTTCTTACTCTGAAAATTCAAAGTTTTGCTCCTTGAACGTTAATGTATTATTTTATCAAGATTGAGTTGATGGATAATAATGTTAAGGAAAGTTTGGATATGTAGTTGTGGTTAACCTACCTTTCAGAGGTTCAAAAACTTGTTTGTTTTTTATGTAGATAATCAACAGAATGATCACAAAAACACAGCAGACTAACAGTCCTCCAACTGTGATAACAATGGGGTCCAATTCTGGTTCTGGATCAGAATAAAACTTGTTTAAACCACTCAAACCATGGATATCACATTTGTACATTAAGCAAAATGTGTATCTTTACAGCAAACAAACAACAGAACCCAAAATTAAGTTAAAGGTGGAATATGGAACTCAAACACCAAAACAAGATCCAGAGCGCGGATGCCGCAGCCACAACAATAAAACAAGGCCTCCAGCTGTTGGGGTGACAGGCTCGTGAACCCCGTATTAGGCAACCTGCAATGGTGCCTACTACTCTGCTCGCTATTAACTGGTAGATGTAAACATAATGCCAACATAGTGTCAGTCAAAATAAATATTATATTTTACTTCAGATATAAATTACTTTACTTTCATTCTGCACCCCTAAACACCCCGTGAAGGTTCTAGGGTTTTTATTCATTTATTTTAAAATTGCTTTTTTATAAAAATGTTCCATATTCCACATTTAATTATAAAGTAGTTAATGAACAAAGACTTTTTAGAACCTCATGTCTCCAGATCTAACATCTGCCAGTGATACTGAATTACCAAGATAATTTTTAGAAGGAGCCCATGAATTTATGGACTCTCCTAACACACAGATGTCACACACTTTTCTGTCACAATCTTTTTGACTTTCACTCCAGTCTTAATTCGTGAGAAACCAGCTGACTAATAAATGTACCCGCCCACCCACATTTGACCAAATAAATCATGGAAAATGAATTAAGTACAAGAACATACTTGTCTCCACTTTGGTTCCTTCTCCAAACAGGATTGCTCCACATGAGGCAATAGCACAGTAGTAAGTTCCAGCATCAGAGGAGCCTTGAGGTGAAAAACTGTAAGAACAACTGCTCTCTGGATTTTTTTTGCTGATGTTCTGAGAGTAAACTAGAGCTGGATCAAATCTTTCTGATCTGGTTCTGAACCAGTGCACATTGTGTTCTGCAGGACACTGGACTTTGTTTTCTTTGTTCTTGGGAAGAATTGGACACAAGAGAATCTTGAAGTCTCCCAGCTGGACCAAGTCAGTGTTCAAATTTTGATGGTCATAAAAAGAGTGCTGCTGGTCTGCATGGTTCAAGTGAAAAAAACAATTAAAACACAAAACATTCTAATCATCATGTAAAACAAATGATCAACACGTTGTAGGGAGAGTGACTCTTACCTTTCACAGCCAAGAAGGTGCCATTGATAAACATCTGGGATTGTTTTGTTGCAACGTGACAGAAATACGATGCTTCATCCTCTTTACTAATGTTAGAGATTGTAAGAGAATACTGAGACTCCACTTTTGTAACTGTGAAGCGTGAACTTTTAAAATTGTCATCTTTTTTTACTCTACCAGCAATCACAATAGCTATTGTTTCAACCATATGTCCTAAAGGCTGCTTGTACCAGTGAAAGCTATTAGGATTCTTATCAGTGACATTACATTCAATCGTAACGTTACCACCCAGACTGACTTCAGTCAAAGAGATCGGGGTAGAAACATCAGCAGCTTGAATAAGAGCTGTAGAAGAAGAAATAAACACACAAACACAGTAATTACAGTCACTTAAGATACAAGCATTAAAGGATTGTTACTAATATTACATATGCACAGGATGTCTTCAAATTCAACCCCTGTATTTGACAAGATATTTAAACCTCCTACAGCTTTGTTGTTTGTTACAAATAAATTGTAATCATGATTTTTTTATATATAATTATACTTACAACATATACCAAGGAGAATCAAATTAGCCAGTCTGACAATCATTGTTGTACAGCCACTTCTTTGTCACTTACTCTACTGAAGACCTTTTGCCTAAATGGAAGGTTTAGTGATGAAGTGATCAAAGTTTCTGTAGTAGAATTCAATGATTGGCTGAAAAGTTGAAGATGAACAGCCCCCTGTATAATAAACCTATGGGCCAGATTTCATTTGATAAGAGGTGTAGACCTTTCGGTCTTTAAGCAAAAGTGTAATGTTGAGGTTTGTGGTTAATTTAGCAAAAGCTGCGAGAAAGGTGGACACTCGTATTGTCACTCGCCATGCCACCAGTCAGCCTGTATTCAGTGTTCCGCACATATTTTGTCTTCATTTCATTTTTTTTTTTGTGATTTGGGTTCAGTTTAAGTAGATTTGTATTTAGTTTTAGTAATCATGTTTTGAGTTGGCAACATTCACTCCTTCACTTTTGTTCTGTAATTTAGTTGACGTCCTGCACCTGCTCAAACCCCAATCATGCTAATTGCTCCTTGTTGAATGTCACACACTTAACCTGCACTTAATTCCTGCCTGCCTGTCTGCCTGCCTGCCTGCCTGTGTGCCTGCCTGCCTGCCTGCCTGCCTGCCTGCCTGCCTGCCATTTCTTGTCCACAGTACAGTGTTGTGAAAAATTATTTGCCCTCTACAGTCTGTATTTGTTTTTTTGTGACACATGTCAGATCAGTAAACAATTTGTATGTTCTGATGAAGATAACCTTAGTAAATAAACTCCAGATTAAAAAATGTTTTGTTAGAGGTAAATAAAAATAGAACGCAATGATCTCCAAAACTCAAACTCAGATGTTGCTCTAAAACCTAAGTGTACATTTTAGCATTAATGATGCCTTTCTAGATGTGTAAACTACCCACCTCATAGAGACCAATGTAATTGACCAATTAGAGATACTCATATCCTCTTTTGTCTGTAGAACATGATCACTGTGGTTTCCAAAAAGAATTTCCAAGTTGGACCAAATCTGACCATAGATCAGTTTTCCACTTCACATGAGACCATTTTGGAAAGAACCTCAGCGCAGAGAAGACGTCCGCATTTCATGTTGATAAATGGCTTCTGCTTTGAATGATACATCCTTAAATGGCATTAATGTACTGAACATTGAATTGTGTCAACAGTGATCTGGAAATGCTCTTGAGCCCATGTGCTGATGTCCAGTAAATAATTGTCTGTTTTCAGTGCAGTGCTGCATCAGGGCCCACTCATAATAAATGAAATGATGAAATGAAATGAAAATACTTTATTTATCCCAGAAGGGAAATTCAAGTCAATATCTAGTTTTAACTTTTTGTTTGACATTCAGAAGTGTTTCCGACTCTGATGGAGTGCTTTGGATTGCTGTGTAACCCAAATGTGCTTAAGGTTAAGGTCATGAACTGATGTCAGACATTATTCTTCAGGATTTTCTGTAGATCCGAATTCCTGTTGCTGTCAGTTACAGCAAGTTGTCCAGGTCCTGAAGCAGCAAAGCAGCTTGAGATCAGCCCACTACAACCACCATGTTTGACTGTTAAACATACTGTAGTTTATATTGCTTACTGTTTTCCTTTTTTTCTTGATGGCAGAAGACTTGAGAAGTTCCAGTGACTGAGTCTGTGGAGAGGGAAGGGCAGCAGGGAAGGGGTGTGCAGGTGGGTCCAGGAGGCAGGTAGGTGAATGGTGGAAAGTGGGTAGGGTAGTGCACAAGCATCTTGGGGGGGGGGTTCTTTCTGTTTACAGATATTTCCTTTCATCCAGGACTCTCAAAGACCAGCAGGGTGTCAGTCATGCCAAAGTTTCCCAGGAGAAATGATTTCACACTGGTAAATGAATAACATTAATACACTGGGTAAATGGTAAATGACGTTTACTTGTATAGCACCTTTTGAGTCAAAAGACACAAAAAGCTTCACACTCCAGAGTGTCATTCACCCATTCACACACACACACTCACATGTTTGGTGGTGATAAACTACACCCGGCACTACCAGACTCTCTGAGCCCCAACAAACAGGAAAATGTGAAGTGTCTTGCCCATGGACACAATGGAAAAGCAGTCTTTTTTCCAGATTCAAACTGGTGACTGGTGGCCCTCTGGTTACTGGATGACCTTCTCTACCTACTGAACTGCTGCTATGGTGCCTGAACCATGGTGCAGTTGGTAGCATTGTTGCCTTGCAGGAAGAAGGTCCTGGGTTCAAAATCTGGCCAGGACTTTTCCACGTGAACTTTGCATGTTCTATCTATGCATGCATGCATGTGGGGGTTTTCTCAGGAGATCCCGGCTTCATCCCACACATCAAAAATATGCAAGATAGGTTGATATGCAATGCAATTTGGCTCTAGCTGTGATGGTGTACAGTACGTGAATATGTTGTTCATCTATAAGTGGCCCTGTGATGGACAACATGACAGAGCCTGTGAATGGGATAAACACAGTCCTACATTCCTTCTAAATCCTTATTTCATTTTGTTAAAAAAACATCTTATTTAGTTGTTGTTTTCCCCACAATGAAAGTGTTAATCAGTGTACAAGTCTTTGTGTGTTGTTTCCAACTATAGAACCCAAAGAAAAATTCTTTGTTTACATGGACATGACCCAGTGTCTCAAAGTCTTTCAGTTCAAAGTATATAATAATATATTGCTAAGTCCTTAAAATGAAATTTATTTTCAAATTGATGAATCAAATTAAGTGTGTGCTGGTGAAAAAAAAAAAAAAACAAGAATATTAGATTTTGGTTCAATAACTTTAATATCAGGACAAATCTTAAGAACTGTACATTTAAAGGAAGTTTAGGAAGGAAACACATTTAGAGAAAACATATTTCTACAAATTTGATGGTATATAATAGAATTATAAAATATAAATTAGTAATTTGAACAGATGTGAGTGGTGCATCTGATATGTTTACTATGTGTCCCCAAAATAAGCAACACATGAAAATGATGCTTGACGGAACATCATTTGTGAACACATTTTGGTGTATTAACCATTTTATACAATCATGACAGATTAAAACAGAAATTATAAATTAATCACATGCAAACCAAGATGAAACTAGTGGTGGGTGTTTATGAGCAGGCTTTGTTTGGCTGCTGTTGGTGATCTGATCTGACAGGAGAGTAAACACATTCTTGTAGCAACTCTCTTTTTCACTCCCCCGTTTTCCTCTGATTTGCACTTCTGCGTAGTCCACGTCTCTTGCCTCACCATTCTACAAAAGAGATACAGGTTTAATGTGTTTTTCATGTCTTTAGAACAAACGGTGACAAACATGAATCATCAGAGCTATACTCACCAAACGAGATGACTGATCTACACTTGACTCATCATCTTGAAAATGATGGTGGGAATTTACTTCTCCTTTAAAGAAACCAAAGCATCATGAGTATTTTTATATGAGAGATATCATTGTTTTATTTTGTTGTTGTTGTTAATATAATGTTCAGTTCAGTGTGCAGAATACATACAATTTTACCTTCAATCTTATGGTTAAACTATTCCAGTGAACAACAGAAGAAACCAGACCAAAATCCCCCAACAAGCACTGATAATAAAGGTAGATCTGAACATGTTCTTGTGGTTAACCTACTTTTCTGGTGTTCAAAACTGTGTTTTTTAATGTAGATAGTCAACAGGATGATCACCAGAACACAGCAGACTAACAGTCCTCCAAGTGTTAAAACAACGGGGTCCAATTCTGGTTCTAGATCAGAATAAAACTTTGTTAAAACATCTCAAAACATAAATAGCACATTTGTATATTAAGTGAAATGTGTATTTACACAATAATACATAGTACAAATGGTTATTAATTTATTGGTAAAGTACTTTTCATCATGCTAAAGCTCAAATCAGGGATTTCTCTCAATGATGGACTTAAGATCTGTCAGTGAGGCATCAACATGTAAAACTTTAAATTCATCATTTAGCACAACTAGATAGAAAATCATAAGCGTTCCAACACCACAAACTTGAGGTTTAAAATAAAGGCCAAAAATGAAATAACATTTTGGTTCAGTATAAAATGCATGCTTTAGACTTTCATTAAGATGGAAAATTATTTATATTCAGGAACATACTTGTCCCCAATTTGTTCTTGTCATCAAACAGGACTGATCCACATGTGACAACAGCACAATATTCAGCTTCTACATCAGTGGAGCTTCGTACAGATAAACTATAGGAACAACTTCTCTCCACATTTCTGTCACTGATGTTGTGAGAGTAAATGATGGCTGGATGAAATCCTTCTGATCTGGTTCTGAACCAGTACACACTGTGTTCTGTAGGACACTGGACTTTGTTTTCTTTGTTCTTGGGGAGAAGTGAACACAAGAGAGTCTTGAAGTCTCCCAGCTGGACCAAGTCAGTGCTCAAATGTCGCTGCTGGTCTGCATGGTTCATGGGAAAAACATAATCAAAACAGAAAACATTTAAATCTTCATTTAAAACATATATCCACAAATGAGAGAGAGTAAAACTTACCCCTTACAGCCAAGAAAGTACCACTAGTGAAATTCTGTGAATACGTCGTTCCAGTGTAACAGAAATAAGTTGCTTCATCCTCTTTAGTGACATTAGAGATTTTAAGAGTAAACTGAGACTCGACTCTTGTAACTGTGAAGCGTGAACTTTTAAATCTGTCATCTGTTGTTTGTTTATTAAGTACCAGACCAGCCACTGTTTCAAACATATGCCCAAGAGTCTGTTTATACAAGTGAAAAAATTTAGGGTTCTTATCAACTGTACAGGTAAAAGTGAAGTTACCACCAATGTCAACTTCAGTCAAAGAGATCAAGGGAGAAACCTCAGCAGCTTGAATGAGAGCTGTAGGAGAAGAAACAAACAGAAAAGTAACTACAGAATCACTAAAGCTACAAACATAATCATTACCAATTTTACATAAGCACAGTATGACCTTACATGCAACTACTGCTTTTGAAAACAAGTTTACATCTCTTAACAGAAATACTGCTTTGTTTTTTCATGCAAATAATAACTTGTAATCATTAAAAACTTTACTTACAACATAAACCAAGAAGAATTAAATTAGCCAGTCTGATGATCATTGTTGTACATCCACTTCTTTGTCACTATACTGAAGTCCTCTTGCCCAAATGGAAGGTTTAGTGATGAAGTGATCAAAGTTTCCGTAGTAGAATTCAATGATTGGCTGAAAAGTTGAAGATGAACAGCCCCCTGTATAATAAACCTATGGGCCAGATTTCATTTCGTAAGAGGTGTAGACCTTTTAGTCTTCATGGTGAAAATGTGATTTTGAGGTTCGGTCTGAAAAGTTGCTAGAAAGGATGGACATTGTGTTAACAGCAAAGTTTACAGTATGTGATCTGAACCTGAATTGTTTCTTGTGGCCAAAGTAGAGCAAATGAAAATAAGATTTGAAAAAATTGGACTACTTCTCATCTGTCAGCTTTAGTTTGACCTTTTTTTCCAGATATCACATGCCCACAGTACAGTGCTATAAAAAGTATATGCTCTTTACAGATTTCTTCTGTTTCTTTTGCATTTTTGTCAAAATGTGGATTTCATTTATTAAAATAAAAAGCTATCCAAACCAACCTGAGCCTTAGGGGTTCCTACAACTAGTTTGTTGTATGAGTCTTGGTTGCACGAACTGTAATCAAGCATTTGGAATTAATGATAAAGAGTCTTTTAAATAGCTGTTGAGGATTTTTTGTTCACTTTTCTTTCCAGATTTGTTTTCATTCAGCCACATTGAATGGTTATCTGGCATTAATGACTTTTGTTGAGATCATGACACAGAGGTGCAAATACTGATGTACTCTCGATTATTTTACCACTGTGGAAACACAATCACGATCATGCCTGACTGTTAGTGTGATGTTCTTTTTTTATGGATGCAGTGTTAGTTTTACATCCACGGAGCCCCTTGGGGGACATAGATGCAAAACAAAAAAAAAAAGTTGGTTTCTGGTGCGCGACACATAGCGAGCACGAGAAAGTAACTGGTGCACANAAGAACTTTTTTTTCACCCTTGTTCCCAAGTGGCTCTGTATACTTCAAATGTAATGGGACACACACATTCTAAAACATTTTATTTATGTCTCATATCGAAAGATAATTTTAAAACTGAATTTTGTATCTACTCAGATAATCTTTATCTGATATTAAAATGTATTTGTTGATCTAAAACATTTTAGTGTAATAAAAAAGCAACCATTAAAATAGATGAAAAACTAGAGAAGTTCAAAGTGAAAGAGATGAAGGTTCACCACAGCTAGACAGACACCACAGCTGGTGTGAATGAGAGGGATACAAGTGGAACAGTGAGGCAACAGGAAGCAGAGATACAGAAGATGGAGGATTTCAAGTACTTAAGATCAACAGTCCAAAAAAGATCAATAATTGTGTGCAAGCAGGTTGGAATGGGCAGAGGAAAGTGTCAGGAGTGATGGCTGACAAAAGAGTATCAGAAAGAATGAAAGGAAATGTGAACAAGACAAGGGTGAGACCAGCCATGTATTCTGGTTTGGAGAAGTTACCACTGAGGAAGGGACAGGAGACACAGCTAGAGGTAGCAGAAATGAACATGTTGAAGTTTTTTGGGAATAACAAAGATGGACAGGATCAGGAATGAGTCCATCAGAGGGACGACACACGTTAGATGTTTTGGAAATAAAGTCAGAGAGACGTAGATGGTCTGGACATGTACAGAGGAGGGATAGTGGGTTTACTGGGAAAAGGATGCTGATGGGGCAACTGGCCTAGAGGAAGACCAACGAGAAGACGTATGGATGTATTTATGGAGGACATGATGTTGGGAAGTCCTGCTCCCTCCATGCAAATAATTGGGACATTGCCATTCTAATTCATATCTATATATTTCCAAAAAATCAAACAAGGTGGTCATACAGTAAAATCCCCCATTAGAAAAAAAAACATGTTACATTGGGTCTGTAAAAAAAAAAGCAGAATGATTTTTAGAGCCTTGAAATTGAGTGTCACGTCTGTATCACTGGGTTCTTAAGGGTTAAAAGTTTACTTCAACTTCTCTGATATTTTATATTCAGATTGACTTTTCTTTCATGTAGTTTTAAGCTTGCAGCCGTGTGTTCTATTCACGTTTTTCTTGTACATTGAACTGTAATTACTTGTTTCATGCAAAACATAATAATTAATGTGCATTGAAAACAGTGGATGGGATTTGCAACCTCACATCTCTAGTGTGCAGACTTCTAAAAACACAATAAGGCAGCTACTGTAAATAGGATTTTGCAGCTTCAATTTGTAACAAAGAATGACGGCAGAAATGTCCAGTCAAGCTTTATCATTGTTGATGAGATCAACAGCTTGATCAGGGATCTTGTAACTCTCCACTTTACCCAGCTAGACCCTACAGCGCATCCAGAGGGAGGTTGAGGCAGCAAGACCAGCTGAGAGTTTTAATCTTTCCATCAACATCAGTCTTCCCCAAGAGCTCATATTGACCCCGAGTAATGGGAGTTGACTACTTTAACCTACATATGTGTATTTACTTTTGGTTTCATAAGTATTCGTTTCAAAACCATGGAGAAGTTGGCCTAATACGGTCCCTCTCCTACGGTGTCCATTTTAGGACATCCTCAGACCAAAGAAAAACAACTTCCTACTTCAGGCAAAACAGCCTCATACATCAACCTGTACATTAAAATGAATCAGATCTCAGAAAAACATCCACCAGACTTCACACCACATGGCAACTGAACAGCATCAGAAAAAAAGTGTCAGAAAAAATGGACTAAGAATAAAAGGTGTCAGAAAATTTGGACTCAGCCAACCCTAACCCTCAACCCTAACCCCAAAGCTTCAACAGTTGGTAAACTAAAAAACTATTTATCATCAACAACTTGCAAACACAACCATCCAAACCTGCAGCCAGCACCAGGTGAATCTGAACAACACGCTGGAACTGAAGACATTGCAGAATATCCACCATAAAGCTAACATCATTGTGGTCCAGGTGGAAAAAAAAAGTGAGAAAGCAACTTGTGAACCTTCTGTAGAAGAGGCTGATTGTATGGCTGCGTTCACAACTTGGTGATGAGAAATATTTTCCTCACCAGCTGTTGAAGCTTTTGGGAGGAAGTTGTTCTCCCTTTTGGCTGAATTTGTTTCTGTTCTGATGTTATGTGGTATGAAATCTGATGCTTTTTTATGTATAGTGTGATGTCTGAAGTATCAAGTTGTTTTTCTTTGGTCTCAGGATGTCCTAAAATTTACATCATAATCTCTGTCAATCCAGTTAACTTTTTGACAGCATTTGTTACACTGACCAACAAAAAATGTCAAGCAGAGCCAGGGAGGCTTCTTTGAGTCAGTTAGTTGATTAGAGTCAGATCGCCAAGTTAAATAACTTTTAGTTTTACAAGGTCATTAATAAACCAGAAGTAATATTTCCACATGTTTGCAATAGAGTGAATGTTAGTTTCACATTGGTGTGACTGTATAGAGTCAAAATAGTTGCACATCACCTCTGACTGCAGGAAGACCGTCAGCTCTTCTGAAACTAACACCTTTAGCTTTTCTATTTAGTACAAAGATAAAAACGCAGATGATCAAAATGTAATTAATTTTGAGGGTGCAGTGACCATACTTATTATTACATCACTTCATCCAAAAATCTTTTCAATGTACAAAACAAATATTCTAACCTAACAACCTCACTCATGAGAACTTTTTCAGATGCAGCTGTGGCGGGTTGTTTCTCCGCCCTTTTGACCAACCACTGATGTTGTTTACTCAGAACAGACCAACTGCAAGTTTCAACCGGAAATGAAGTGAGAAATAACGTTTTCTTAAGCCCCCGTCAAGTAAAATGTATTTAAATAATTTATAAATAACTGTTTGTATTTCTGTTTCTTTTTCAAAATAAATGTATTTTTTATGTTTTGAAAGATGAAACTAAAATATTTGAATTTGGATCTCAGTTTGTTTGAGCTACATTACATTTGAAATTCTTACTGTTGTAAGAAGTTGGAATAAATAGACACTTTAGAAAATATACAGGCTTCAGCACTGTTACAGTCACTGTTTGTACTTCTCTAGAGATAATCTGCTTTTAAATAAATTAAAACACGATAAGCAATTTCACTTACAGAGTTTAAAATGTATTGTCTAAAATAACTTAAAAAAAACAACAAACTACTGAAGAGTTTGATTTAAAATTCACATTTGAATGTGTTTCCATTCTGAAGTGTATACACACACATACACACACACACACACACACATATATATAAATGTATATACTGTATTTCAAGTAAAGGATCATGTAAAAGTTGTTGTTCACATCAAAGCAGAGGGCTGGACAGGAAGTAAAGCATTTTCATTCTTCACAACTTAGTTTGAATAAACCACAACCACAGCAAGGTTTATATTTCCATGCATCATTTGTGTTTTGTTTTAAGTGAAAGCAATGTGATGCACATAAAAAAGATGTGAAGCACAAGGAAGGAAGCTGTGTAAAAAATGCATTTAGTTTCTGTTTTCATCTTGTTCTTTAATAAAATGTGTTTTATATTTTATTTTGCATGTATATTTTGAAATGTATTGCATTCCTATGGTTTTATTTTTAGTAAAATTACATTGACACTATTGACTCTGAGGATGACGTGTCAGTTTGATCCACATATGTGCGTTTACATGGAACAATTTGGCAGAAGTTCGGTGATTTAAACTCCGTACATTTGCGGTACCGTAATTAAAAACAAAAAACATAATTGCTTTTTGTTTAATTTTCAACTCTTGCAAACAGTGGTTTATATATTTTCTCATAGAAATGAAACATTCAAAAATAAGAAATCTACGGAGCCCTTTAGGAGAAATGGGTGGAGAAAAAAAAAGAAAGTGTGTTTCTCGTGCGCACCACTTAGTATCTCGTGCGCACAAGATACTTTCTCATGCTTACCAGATACTTTACTAACTGGTGCGGACAAGCAAAACTTACTGACAAAAAAACTGTTGAAAAATTGAACGCCGTGGGCTCAAAGACCCAAGTGGTGATATTGTGCTATATGTAAGAGTTTTGTGGTATATTGCTTCTATAGTGACGCTTTAACAAATCATTACCTGATTCAAATCAGTAATGACTCTTAAATCTATCCCCCTATCGAAACAAATATCACAAAATGATGATGCAACAACAGCAATAACAGACAGAAGCAGTGGCAGGCTGATTCTCTGCCCTTTGACACACCACTGAACCATTTCCTTGAAACCAGAAATGAAATGAGAGAAAGCAGTAAAAAGCTCCAGGAAGTTCAATTAGTCAGTCAGTCAGTGTTTATATCCACTTGTACCTGTCAAGGATCTGAGGGAGCTGATGTCTATCTATAGTTGTCGCTGGGTAAGAGGTGGGGTCACAACCTGTAGCTTGTTAGTCCATCACAGGGACACATAGACAAACAAGCATTCACATACACACTAACAGGGACAATTTAGAGTTGCCAACTAACCTGACAGACATATTTTTGGTCTGTGAGAGGAAGCCAAGATTGTTCATTATAAATAAATTATTTAAAATAAATGCATCCCTATTCCAAACTCCTACTTAACAAAAGGGAAAAAAACACTAAAATGATTATCACTACTCCAAGTTTAACAGAAAATATCAAAAATAACTACTAATTATGTAACGTAAATGACTACAACTTATTGCAGTACACGTGTGCATGTGTGAGTGTGCATCCATTGTTTAAATACAATCATACCAACAGAATGTTTATGGTTTCTTGTATTTTAAGAACAGATTTAGAATCAAGATCTAGAAGATAATGTCTTTTAATTTAAAACTGAGAATCGGACAGGAAGTAAAGCCTGTTAACGTTCATATCTTAGTCTGAACAAACCACAACCAGAGCAGCGCTTAAGTTTCAGTACATCATTTATGTTAATCTGACTCTTCACACTTCAGGTACATGCTGCACTTTGTACATAAATGAAACACTTCAGATGCAAAAAAAGTGAAACAAACACAGACACAGAGATTTATTTCACTCTACTGTTTGTTTAAATATGCAGACATACAGAGATACTCTCATTATATCAGTATCATTCTCTCTATAATAGTTAGTCTGACACGTTCTGGATTGTGATGAACAGTTGTAAAGGTTTTACCATCAACTCTACATGACCTTTTTTATGGTACTTTGTGTACTTTTTATGATGATAAATGGTGTTATTATCATTCTGGGTCTTTAGAGTTCACATTTGAGGTTTTTCTATTATTATGATATAGATAGATTGATGAACCTTAAAATATTCTAAGTTGTTTCTATTCAGGTGTCCATGATTCTTTACACATGGTTTTGAGTTAGCAGAAAACGTTTCAACACCTCCAGATATAAGATTTCTGTGATACTGACAGTGTTGCTGTGAAGTGAAGAGGGTGAACCAATATGAGTACTAACACCCCCCCTCACCAGCCTTCCCATTAAGCTCCTCCCTCCACACACTGGGTGGGTCATCATGTAAGAGGTGGAGCTTTTATGGTCATGTGATGCTCAGTTTGTTTGTATTTTTGTGTGATGCAGTGCAGAGGTGGAAACTTCTTAATGCGCAAGGGTCAAACAAGGACTTACGGTCCTTCTTGGCTCTGAGAACATACAGAAGTCTTTTCAGGAGTCTAATTATTTGGAAGAATTATTCCTCTAATCATTATTATTAAGTAAGAGATTTCCAATCCAAAACTTATCGGGGTCTTTTATATATTTTTCACCTTAAAGTCCAGTTACCTCTCAATGACCTTTATATGTGAAACTGACGTTTGGTGTGAGTGTGCATGATTGTTTACTATAAATGTGACATATGGAGTACAGTAAATTAACAGATGGATGATGGGTACCATCTTCAAAACTTTTGTCTGACACTAGTTCAATAAACAAATGTGCAAGAGATTTTTAGAAATTAAATTCTGGTAGATTGTCCTGTCCTAGTACCTTTATTGAATGTAAGTGTAATGTGTAATCTAACGGTGTGTGGTCAAAACGTTGGATGTGCTGATTGAGAAAACTAATCAGATTATCAGATAAAACTCATCTGACATGTAATAAGGTGGAGAGAGAGTGGAGGAATGTTTCACAAGCAGCAAAAATATATATGGAGGATTATTTTTTAATTTAAAAGATTAAATGTTAATTAGATAAAAAAAAAAAACATTTTGACAAGATTTGGAATGTTGTATTTGAAAACTAAATGAGTTTTTCAGAGTGAGAAATGACAAGTAAAAAAGAGCAGGACAAAGTAAACTACTCTAATAATTTTATCTTTCAGCTTTAAACTTCTAAAACGTATTTGATGACCTACTTTGATGCTTTTTCCTGCTGAGCTGAAGCACTTCCTCTCCCTATTCTTTTGAAGATTGTTATGTGTGCGCTAAAAAGTTTTCTGATCATCACTGACCATGTGCTTGGAGGTTTCACACGTTATGCAAACCGTTCGGCATTCTAAAGAAGAACGTTATTTATTATGAACTGAAAAGTCACAATGATCCAGAAAGATTTAGGAATTGTTGTCAACCAAAATGATTCTCTGTGTGCTGTTTGGACGTTCAGCATGTTTATGATGAAAATCTTGATGTTATATGTGTAAATGGTTGTAGAACAGTGTAGAACCAACATGGCAAACATCCAATCAGATCTGCCTGAAACTGTTCCCTCCCACTTTACTTGATTATATTTGGATGAATCATCTTATGATACGTTCTAATACTCAAGACCTGTCAAGTAGAATATTGACAAAATGTGGACATTGATGTATTTGCTGCTGATCGTCAGAGTGGGATGTAAGTATATGATAAGGTCACATTAACATGTTAAAGGATTATATCTGTTGCAACATTCTTACCACAATTGGCACAATAAAAAATAAAAAACACTCTCCCTACACTCGTACACTTCGTTTGATAGATTTTTTTTGTTTGTTTTCCAGGTTGCAAAGAAGACCATAAGTTTGTGACAAACACTGTTGATGTTGGAGAAAATGTGACTCTGATGTGTCCTCATGAGAAAGCTCCTCTCTACCAAGAAACCTTGTTCTGGATCAGATTTGTTTCTGGCAACTGGCCTGAATTTTTGGGAGCAGCATTCAGCTTTAAATATGACAGAGTCACCAAGACTCCTCACATTAAAGTAAATCAAGCTGAAGGAACTTTTATTTTGCATATTCATGGAGCAAAGCTGAGTGACACTGGACTTTACTACTGTGTTAAAGTCAAACAACTTGACGTGATATTTATAAATGGAACATTTCTGAAGATTAAAGGTAAATAAATGTCAAATTACAAAAAAAAAAAGGAAAACCTTAAATGTGTTTTTCTTTTAAAAAGTGAGAAATCTATATTTTTATGCTTTTTATTTGTTGTTGTTGTTTTAATCCCCAGGTTCAGAATCAGATGTGACTGCTGTCATTCAGGAGGCTCTGTCTGATCCGGCCCGTCCAGGAGACCCAGTGACTCTGCAGTGTTCAGTCCTCTCTGATACTGAGAGGAAAACCTGCTCAGCAGATCCCAGAGTGTTCTGGTTCAGAGCTGGATCAGATGAGACTCATCCCAAACTAATTTACACACATGGAAACAGTAGAGAAGAATGTGAGAAGAGTCGTGAAGCGGACTTTACACAGAAATGTGTGTACGACTTCTCCAAAAACATCAGCCCCTCTGATACTGGAACCTTTTACTGTGCTGTTGCCACATGTGGAGAGATCATGTTTGGAAATGGAGTAAAACTGGAGATTGAAGGTGATGTACAATACAATACGATACAATACAATACAATACAATACAATACAATACAATACAATACAATTTCTTTTACATTAAACATTTGCATTGATATGCAGTACAACAATTAAATATTAGACTATTGAACGTTAGAAGATGTTTTGTTCTTTTCTAATCACAGAAAAAAAAATCTTTGGTGTTCATTTTATTACAGCAACAAGCAAACCGTCTGCTGTTTTTCCCATTTATGTCATCTTGGTCGTAATTGTTTCAGCCGTCCCCATTTATGTCATCATGGAAAGGCTGTGGGATCGTTCAAGTGGTACTATGAATCACTTATTTTCTTTATACAAACTGAATTCAAAACTACTATAATAATATTTATTGTTAATGGGAATTGTTGATTCTAACAATGTGTTCATGATTCCAGCAAGAGTTTCTGTCCGAGTAAAGAATGGCACATGGAAAAACCTAAAGGTAAATATTTCAGGATATAATTTACACCAATAATCTGTTAAAGAACTTTATTAACTCTCTCATTTTGTTTATTTTCTAAGTGTATTAAAGATAAACAACTCTATAGTACTGCTGTCTTTTCTGCGGTGACTGCTGGCTGTGCAAATGCTGAAATGGAGAAGATCTACGCTGCCTTTCTACAGGATTCTTAACTTAAAGTTAAAGAGTTAAAATAATAATTATCATGTTATAGTTATGAACAAACTGTAAAATTAGTTTTGCAACAATTCAATCAATTGTATCAGCTGTGTTTGTTGTTTGATATTCCATGTGCAAGCTCTTCTTCTGGTCTATTTCAGTAAATAAAACGTCCTTACGTTTTCTTTATTTAAACAATAAAGATGAATATCTAACTCATCATGTACTCTTGTAAGTCCTAAAAATGTGATTTTGAGCTTTCAGGGAAAATATGCATACTCCACATATAAAGGCCTTCTCATGCTAATTTGTAAAATCCTCTTGTCTTGTTCACTTAGTTGTAAATGTTCCAGATTTGTGGTTATATGTCTTGTCACAAAGTTCTGTTATCTGCAAAATATGCAACAGAAAGGCTGTCGACGTTTCTTCACATCTACCCGTCCGCAAATTATACGACCATATAGGTTGATTGTGACAACCCAAAAAATGACCCGTGTGAGCATTTTCTGGGCTCTAGCAGAGACAAACTACCAACAGTACATGCGCGTACTTTACCAGAGAAGCTGCCAAATATGCATGTGCAAGATTTTTCTCTCTTCAGTCGAAGAAAACACAAATTGTGCAGCAATACAATACGTCTCATTATAATATAATGGTTCACTTTAAAATGTAAAGATATGCATGTACTCGCTGTAAAGCAGAATATTTTGTTGTTTGATCACATTAGTAAGCAGAAACGTAAAGGTTAGGTTTGCCGATATGGTCGTATACAGAATATAGGGTCGTTTTTACAGATAGCAAAATCAACCAATGTGGTCGTATTTCACTGGAGGCCGGTCTCGTTGATATTTATTATCTATACAGAACTTTTCTGGAGCACCACAGAATGTCAGTGTACTGTACTGTATGTGTGAAAATGGCTATACAGTCAGGAAGTTGTTTATCAAAACAATAAATCAATATAAATAGCAACATTTACAAATAAATATGAATAATTTAACACAAGTGAAAAAGTCCATTTTTGTTCCATTTATATGGATACACCTTCATAAAATGGGAATTGTTGGTGATATTAAAGTCCTGTTTGTGGCACATTACTGTACATGCAGTGATATGCATATGATAAGATTTTCAAATTTTAAGTTTTAAAATTTTAAAGTTGTTTCTGTTTTTGTTTTAGGATAAACAACAGAAATATAACGTATGTGTGTTTGTATAAACGCCTGTGTGTCTTTGGGGGTGGGGTATTTTCTGCATGTGCATGTGCATGTGTGTATGTGCATGTACCTTTTTGCAAGATTCAATTATGTATGTGCATGACGCATTATCAGTACAAAGTACAGAAGCTGTGTTGTGTTGCATAGTCTTGGTTTTATTGCATCAATTCCAGTTAATTGCAGCTATTTTGTGTCGCACAGCTCAAAGTGTTGACATAAAAAAAAAATCAATATGTTTATTCTATCTTCTGATGGACAATGAACAATAAAGAAGAAGACAGGAAATATGAGGTGAGACAGGAGAGTGAGAGAAGCAACACAAGCCCCCACCTGCTCTGTGGTTTTGTGCCACTGAGAGAGAAACATGTTCTGCCTTTTGACCAACTGTGTGCTGAGCTTGATGAAGACCACAAACCAAAATGTTCCATTCTGATAATATAATAATGCAGTTTTAGTCCCTTAATAATTGTTATTTTCGATACTTTTCAGTTTGTGGAATTTCTCAGCAGATTTCTGAGCAGAGTGGAGTTGGAATGATATTCAGAGGTGTTAGTATCTTAATAAACTTTGCACACTTTTTAAATAAAAAGAATACAGGTTCAGTGTAGTTTCATATTTATGCTCTTCTCATAACACCTAAAAGTGAAGAATGCATGTGACAGTGAAAGTAAAATTCTGAATTTATAAAGTGTTAAAGATGAGCAATGTGAAGGAGGTCACACCTTCAGCACTCTGTGCTCTAATCTTCCTGCATAAATGACAGAAAGTGGGTGGGTCATCGCTTCTGATGTGGCACCTTTTAATTGGCTGGATGCAACAGCAGTGAAAACAGTTTCCTTGTTTGTTTGTTTGTTTGTTTGTTTGTTTGTTTGTTTGTTTGTTTGTTTGTTTGTTTGTTTGAGCAAAGTTTTATAATGCATGTCAGATAATTTGCTTTTGTGTTTAAGTTTGTGTTTAGGTTTGTGTTACGGATGTCCAAATGTTCAGACTGAAGACAAAAATGGGATTTTTTTTATTTTTTGATAACTCTTTTTTTTTTTTTTTTTTTTCTACAGTTTCAGAAATACACTGAGTAGGTTTTTAAACTTTATGATCAAATTGACCAATAATAGTTGGTTTCATACAGGAAGTGTTTTAATTTAACCATTGAGAAACATTTTTTTTTTAGTATACGTGTGAAAGGAGTGTCATAAGAAAATGTTAAAAATCAAAGTGCACTGGTCAAGAAAGCCTAATATGAAAAAGTAACAGATACTATATTTTAAGTTTAGAAAAAAGCCATGGGTCTCATGTTTAGGCTATTTGTGGGGGGTTGGGGGCATGGCTACTGGTGGGGTCATGGGGGCCATGGGTTGTGGGGGCCTGAGGTCTGGTGTGCTGTCAATGCTAGGCATTTTGGGGGGGGTGGGGTGTCTTGGCTAGATGGGGGTCTGCAACAGCCCCTGGTTGGGTTGCTGTGTCTGCTGGAGAGGTGGGGTCTGCTTTGTTTCCTCACTGGGGGCAGATTTGGGCATCTGCGGCTGCATCCTGATGGGGTTCAAGGGGGCACTCACTTCTTGGACGGGGTGGGCCACTAGGATGAGAGTCAGTGGATGGGTGCCTCTCGTGGAGTCGGATGATATCTGGAATTTGAACAGATTGAGGCTTTCCAGTCCTGGTGGCTGGGGGGTTGTGGAATGCACTACACTGGGCTCCACCAATCTCTGCCTGCTGGGGGGACCACATCCCACCTGGGGCAGCTGGATTCAGGGAGCTGTTCTTGTTCCTGGTCCCAGTTGGATTGGTGAAGACAGAGGCGGAAGCCAGATAGTGGGACAGTCAGGAACCTGACCCCTCAATGGGGACTGACTGCTCTTAGGTGCCCAGTCAGTATCATATATTATACGCATACTTGGGTTTTGGGGGATGGGGTTTGGTGGTTTGGTGGTTTGGGGAGTTTTGTGGGGGCTTCCTCCTTTACGTCTACTCACTCCTGCGCTAGTCTTGTCATTCAATTACATTTATATTATAGACATGTAGGGACAGACAGAATAGCTCTTGGTCCCATCTGAACTGTCCTCCCCATTTTTAATGCACTAGTGTCACATACATCATTACCCACCATCACAGTACACACACACCCAAGTAATTGGAAACACACAGCTGACCCATGCTAAACAGGTGAGAGAGATTATTGGGGACATTAAGATCACTCAGGTATTTGCTGTTGAAGTATCCAGTCTGCTTACATCATCATATATCTGTCTCACTTTTCATGGAGTGCCGTAGCCTGGGAACAAGGTTAGTACAAATGTTCTTAAGATTCAAACACCAAAGCATGATGCATGAGCAAGGCAAGCTAGGACTTGTTTTTTTTCCAAAGAGAAAACTAAAACAAAACCACCCCCTTCTTATTATTTTAAAAGTAACAGTAACATAATGATGTGATTGGAACACAACATGAAACATAAATCAACAGATTGACGTTAGTACTGTTATAAGTGTTTATTGTGGAAAATGTGCTGATATTATTTCCACTGTGGTAGTACTGTGAAATGCCATTTTAACAAAAGGCCAATCAGGTTGTTTCGCGATTGTTCCCTCCCACTTTATTTGGTGCATTAAAGTGAATCATCTTATGATGTGATGATTTACTGACAGTAACTGCAGCCACATGTGGATTCATTGAAAAATGCTGATCATCTTTTATTCACTGCTGATACTCGGAGTTGGACGTGAGTGTGTGAAGTTTGTTTTTTCAAAGTTTTTTGCAATTAATCATGGCCCGTGGTGTATATATCTCTGTCTCTAACTGTCTGCTTAATTCTGTTTTCAGGATGCAAAGACAAACTGTTATTTGAAACACAAACTGTTGCAGCTGGAGATGATGTGACACTGAATTGTTCCCGACAAATGTCTGAGCATCGGGCGTTCTTATACTGGGTCAGACTAGTTTCTGGAAACTGGCCTGATTTCTTGGGAGGAACATATTCCTTCAATTATAATGGAACTATTAAGACTGCTCACTTCACAACAAAACAAGGACCTGGAACCTTTAACCTACATATCAATAAGATTAAGCAAAGTGATACTGGTCTTTACTACTGTATAAAAGTAAATCTGCTTGATATGACATTTTTACAAGGAACACTTTTGATAATTGAAGGTAACCAAAAGAGATTTTTTTTGTCTATGTTTTAATTTTTAGAGTAAAGGTCTTGGTAGAATGTGTAAAATATATTTTTTGAAAACTTTTTATTTTCCTTTTTTTTCTTTTGCAGGAAGAAAATCCAAGATCACCACCATCATTCAAAATACTCCATTTAACCGTGTCCCTCCAGGAAAACCAGTCACTCTACAGTGTTCAGTCTTCTTTAAATCTGAACAAAACACCTGTGTATCAAATCATAGAGTCTACTGGTACAAAGCTGATTCAATGGAGTCTCATCCTAGTTTAATTTATGCTCCTGGAAACAGTAGTGATGAATGTGAGACGAGTCCTGAGTCTCTTTCTACACAGAAATGTGTCTACAACTTCTCCAGGAATGTTAGTTCATCTGATGCTGGAACTTATTTCTGTGCTGTGGCCACATGTGGAGAGATCATCTTTGGAAATGGAACAAAACTGGATGTTGAAGGTACCTAAATTCCAATTCAAATAAATATGAAAATTATCTGCTTGTAATTAATGTTTATGTTTTTACAGAACTAAACATGTGGAATTTAGAGAACACCATTATCTTTCTGCTGTCTCTTGCATTGACTGCAAGTGTTGTTGTTATATTCATCCTGACTTATACCATCAAGAAGAAAACTTGTAATTGTTCCCAAAGTAAGTAATTTCCCATTTCCCTCTTCAATATTTATAACAATAGATTTTCATCATTTACATCAAACTTCTCTTTGGTTCTTTGAACATATTTTATTACAGACAGAGGTGATCAGCAAAGTGTGCAGGTAATGTGGAATGAATAGTCACATATTAATTTATGCATGTTTGTAACTGATTTCTGAGCTTTTCATAATATTCTTTCATCTTTCCACAGAGAAATGATGCCTCACTACTTTATTCTGCACCAAGATTCACCAGGAGGAAAGCTCAAAGAACAGAGACGGAGAACGTACGAACTTCCCAAGTGGTCTACTCAGCTATGAAAACATTAAACAGAGAATAATATTTCTATTACTGTGAAATTATAAATCAGTTACAGTAAGTGGAATGAAATGTAAATATTACATTACATGACATTATACTTTAATACATATAAGTGACAGCTGTGTAGCGACGCAGTAGGTAGCACTGGTTCCCTGCAGTGAAAAGATCCTGTGTTCGAAACCAGCCTTGAAACTTTCTGCATGTTGTTTGCATGTTCTCCTTGTGTATGTGTGGGTTTTTCCAGGGTTTCTGACTTCCTGAGGTTAATTGGTAATGCCCTGTCTTTCGTCCAATAACTACTGGAAATAGACACCAGCTGAACAGGAATAAGAGGGTATAGATGATGACTGACATTTAAATGCATATCTTCTTGATATGCTGTTACTTAGAGAAATTGAGGTCATTTTAATGAATCAAATCATTTTGGTGATGCTGTAAAGAACTGTGAATTGTTCTGCATACAACTGAACTATTGAACGGTATTGATGTATCAATCTGTGTGAACAATCAATTTAAATTATCCAGATTTTTGATGTTTACTCTGAGTGTGTTGCTTCTTTCCATAAACAGAATAAAAAAATTTTAAAACATGTATGTGTAATGTTATATTTAAAATAATATTCACAAATGATTTTTTATTAAAAGCAGAGATGCTGTCAATCAGGACAGGACAGATTAAAAAAAAGTACACCCTCTGAACTTAAATCAAAATATATCTGGTCTGTGCCTGATAATAATGTCAGATAATTAACTTCTCAGGTGAAAAAAAAACCATTTTACACTGCATTATTTTTTCACAACAAACTAAGCTGAAATCAGAATAAAAAAAAATTAATAAAAAAAATACAGAACTAAGAAGGTAACAGCTGCTGCAGCAGTGTAATTGCTCGAGACAGGGAGTATCTCTTAGTGGTGTTGAACACAATGAAGGGGTCACAAAAACAGATGAATGGATGAATGAATAAGTTGTATGTGGTTTTATCTACATTTAGGGCCATGTAAACAGGATGATCTTGTAACTCTATTCATCTGGCAAGAAAAAAAAAAAACATTAAATTAATTTCTGTACTTTGACTTTTTCTGGCATGAGTAAACAAATACTTCATCTTCAATATGATTATATAAGTATAGTTTAAAGTCACATTTTTTGACTTACATGTAGATTTACATTTTCTTTTCAGTTCATATATATTACAACAACAAGCAAACCGTCTGTGCTGTTTTTCCCATTTATGTCATCTTGGTCGTAATTGTTTCAGCCGTCCCCATTTATGTCATCATGGAAAGGCTGTGGGATCGTTCAAGTGGTACTATGAATCAATTATTTTCTTTATATAAACTGAATTCAAAACTGCTATAATAATATTTATTGTTAATGTGAATTGTTCATTCTAACAATGTGTTCATGATTCCAGCAAGAGTTTCTGTCCGAGGAAAGAATGGCACATGTAAAAATCTAAAGGTAAATATTTCAGAATATAATTTACACCAATAATCTGTTAAAGACTTTATTATCTCTCATTTTGTTCATTTTCTAAATAGCATTAAGGATAAACAGCTCTATAGTACTGCTGTAAGTGCAAATGCTGCAATGCAGAAGATCTACGCTGCCTTTCTACACGATTCTTAAGTTAAAGGATTGAGTTAAAATAATAATTATCATGTTATAGTTATGAACAAGCTGTAAATTTGTGTTGGACCAATTCAGTCAATTGTATCAGTTGTGTTGCTGTTTGATAAGTACAATACAAAAGTACAACATTGGTCTTTAAAAGGTCAGAAATGCCCCTTTGAGGGTTGAAACTGATATAAGGTACAAATTTGTACCATTTTAAGTTACTGCACCTGCACGCCTGGCCAAGGCTGGTTAATCTTCATTCTATTAAGTTTCATCCATAATTTTCAGATGTGGGTTTTAGATTTCAAAAAGTGGCCTAATTTTACTGTTTTACTGGAACAACTTCATAAGGTACAAAAATGGACCTGGACTAAAAGGGTACACCCCCAGTCACAAGAAGGGTACAAATTCTTGCCGCTGGGGGTGTTCCTTTTTAAGAGACATTCCTGTTCCCTATAGTTTAGAAACATGTGGAATATCTGTGTCCACTAAATATAAAAATGCCTAGCATGCCACCCAAGATGGCGATCTGCATTAACTAGGTCAAGAGTGATGTCACTCGCTCAACCTCTACATTTTGCGTTGTTTTGTTTTCCTTTAAATTTATTTTGGAAATTATATGGACTTTGCTGTACTGCTCCTTGGACATTTATTTTCTTGTGAATGACCCATACCATACCTAGAATATAATTTAGTACTGTGTCATGTCTTCCTGTTTTGTGCCTGGGTTTTCACCCTGCAGTAGAGCAGCACTGTTCGGTGTTCATAACAGCATTAAATAACTCCTTATACAACATTAGATAAAAAGAGAACAAGTAAAACCACAAACCAAGTACCTTGTGTTCCAAAATACTCTCTGAAAATGTGTAACAATATTTTAAATCTGATTAACTGTGCTGTCTTTTGCTGGTCTCAAAGCACGATGAAAGAGGAAGCCACGGAAACAAAAGCAAACCACAAGCAGCAGATACACTGACAGACTAAATATGCAATAGGCCATCTCTTCTTCATTTGACCAATCAATTTAAAGTAAGCAGCTACCCATGAAAAACAGTGAAGCTGTTTACTCAGAACGCAACTGACTGTGAGCTGCAACCACATGAGAAGTGATAAATAGCCATGAGAGACTTTAGAAGACTAATTATATTTTTTGATCATTTGAAGTTATTGTTTTATATTTACTTTGCTTTGAATTTTCTTTAACAACAAATTCAAACTTATCTAAAAATATATGTATTTTTGTGTTTTCAAAATCCCACCCTAAAAATTGTTGCTTCTTAGGTCTTGAAGTATTTAATAGTTGTTGCTTCTTTCTGGTTTTTATTTTAAATTATTCACTAACACTTTGTAATGCCAGCTAGTTCATCACTGAGTTCAATTATTGTGACTTTTATAAATTTAAATTAATTCAAGAGAATCTATAAGATTAAAATTTACAACCAGTTGTTTTTTTTTTCCTTTTTTAGAAAAGATTACATAAATGTAAAGAATGTGAGTGTTTGTATGTGTCTGCATGTGTAGGTGTGTGTGTGTGTGTGTGTGTGTGTGTGTGTGTGTGTGTGGGTTTGTATTTCTGACCTCCTGAGGACCCATTTCCTGACTTTTACTATCTTTCTGGGGTCCGAGGGTTCTTGTGGGGACCGAAGCCTGGTCCCCATGAGGGGGACTCCCCTTTTTAGGGTTAAGGGTTAGGTTTATAGGTATGGTGTGAATAGAGTTTTAGTTAGTCTTAGGGTTAGTTATAGATCAGTAATGGTTAAGGTTAGGAAAAGGGTTTGGGTTAGGTATAAATCTAGTTACTAAAATCAATGGAAGTCAATGGACAGTCCCCATAAGGATACCAAAACACACTTGTGTGTGTGTGTGTGTGTGTGTGTGTGTGTGTGTGTGTGTGTGTGTGTGTGTGTGTGTGTGTGTGTGTGTGTGTGTGTGTGTGTGTGTGGG
>SSNP01000008.1:7128740-7140581 GCA_006937955.1 Pachypanchax playfairii
ATGAGGTGAGACAGGAGAGTGAGAGAAGCAACACAAGCCCCCACCTGCTCTGTGGTTTTGTGCCACTGAGAGAGAAACATGTTCTGCCTTTTGACCAACTGTGTGCTGAGCTTGATGAAGACCACAAACCAAAATGTTCCATTCTGATAANTGTAATAATGCAGTTTTAGTCCCTTAATAATTGTTATTTTCGATACTTTTCAGTTTGTGGAGTTTCTCAGCAGATTTCTGAGCAGAGTGGAGTTGGAATGATATTCAGAGGTGTTAGTATCTTAATAAACTTTGCACACTTTTTAAATAAAAAGAATACAGGTTCAGTGTAGTTCAAGTTTCTGCAGATGTTTTCATCAAAAGGGGTTTATCCATTTACTTTTGAAGTTTTCATATTTATACTCTTCTCATATCACCTAAAAGTGAAGAATACATGTGAAAGTAAAATTCTTAATTTATAAAGTGTTAAAGATGAGCAATGTGAAGGAGGTCACACCTTCAGCACTCTGTGCTCTAATCTTCCTGCATAAATGACAGAAAGTGGGTGGGTCATCGCTTCTGATGTGGCGCTTTTTAATTGGCTGGATGCAACAGCAGTGAAAACAGTTTCCTTGTTTGTTTGTTTATTTAGCAAAGGGGTGGATATGTCATTTGCCTTTGTGTTTAGGTTTGTGTTACAGATGTCCAAATGTTCAGATTGAAGACAAAAAGGGCTTTTTTTTTTTTTTTGCTCAATTCATTTTGTTTTCTACAGTTTCAGAAATACACTGAGTAGGTTTTTAAACTTCTTAATTAAATTATCCAATCACAGTTGGTCTCATACAGGAAGTGTTGTAAATTAACCATCGAGAAACAGGTTTTTTTGGGTATACATGTGAGAGGAGGGTCATAAGAAAATGCTAAAAAATCAAGTACAATGGTCAAGAAAACTTGATATTAAAAAGTAACAGATATCTTTTAAGTCATAACACAGACACATATTTAGCATCTAAAGGTAAAGCGAGAGGGTATTACAAAGATAATTACCAGGAAAAAAAATCAAAGTGTAAACTACTTTGCAAAAGATGCTGCATAACTAAATGGCTTGCTGAAACAGTTCCAT
The DNA here is from genome assembly GCA_006937955.1 of Pachypanchax playfairii. NCBI lineage: Eukaryota > Metazoa > Chordata > Actinopteri > Cyprinodontiformes > Aplocheilidae > Pachypanchax > Pachypanchax playfairii. The sequence goes on from SSNP01000008.1 coordinate 7,129,834, forward strand.
GAATCGTATGAAGAGATGAACTTTGATTATAGGGGCATAAAATCCCCTTTGTCTCTACGTTTACTAGTTGGAAGGTGCAGACATTGTAAACATATGGGAGCCACCACTTTGTGATATTAAGATCACTCAGGTATTTGCTGTTGAAGTAACCAGTCTGCTTACACCATCATACTGTATCTGTCTCACTGTTCAGGAAGTGCTGTAAACAAGGTTAAGTGCCTGGAAACAAGGTTAGTACAGATGTTCTGAGCGAGACAAGTTAGGACGATTTACTTTTTTCCCAATAGGAAAATAAAAATGTACCCACACCCTTCCTATTATTTTTAAAGCAACATAACACATCAATGATTTAAAAATGTGTCATTTTGTGTCATGCACTCTTTTCCCTTTGTTTGTTAGGTGTTATGTTGATATTAGATTGATAAGATCAAAGATTCTGAGTGTTTTGTTAAGAAGACAGTCAGGTTTGCTGTAGTTTAATTTATTTTGTGTGAGTGACGAGAACACAACATGAAACATAAGACAAGAGATTGACATATGTCCTGTTTTATGTGTTTCATGTGGAAAGTATGTTGGTATTATTTCCACTGGGGTAGTACAGTAAAATGTCATTTTAACAAAAGGCCAATCAGGTTGTTTTGCGATTGTTCCCTCCCACTTTATTCGGTTACATTAAAGTGAATCGTCTTATGATGTGATGATTTACTGTCTGTAACTGCAGCCACAAGTGGGAAAATTTGAAAATGTTGATCATCTTTTATTTACTGTTGATACTCAAAGTTGGAGGTGAGTGTGTGAAGTTTGTTTTTTCAATGTTTTCTGCAGCTGATACACATATCTGTCTCTAACTGTCTGCTTAAATCTGTTTTCAGGATGCAAGGACAAACTGATATTTGAAACAAAAACTTGTATCATTGGAGATTATGTGACACTGAAATGTTCCCGCCAGGAATCTGAGTTTGGGACAACAATGTATTGGGTCAGACTAGTTTCTGGAAAGGGACTTGAATACTTAGGAGGAACATATTCCTTTACTTATACTGGGACTGTTAACACTGCTCACTTCACAACAGAACAAGGACCTGGAACCTTTCTTCTGCAAATCAATAAGATGAAGCAAAGTGATACTGGTTTTTACTACTGTATAAAAGTCAATCTGCTTGATATCACATTTATTAAAGGAGAACTTTTGATCATTAAAGGTAAGCAAAGAGTAAATCTATGTTTATATTTTAAATAATTTAAGTCCAAGTAGAATTATAAAATGTTACCTCTAATGATTTTTTTTTTGCAGAAGGAAAACCCAACACCCCCACCATTATTCAAAATACTCCATTTAACCGTGTCCCTCCAGGAAAACCAGTCACTCTACAGTGTTCAGTCTTCTTTAAATCTGAACAAAACACCTGTGTATCAAATCATAGAGTCTACTGGTACAAAGCTGATTCAATGGAGTCTCATCCCAGTTTAATTTATGCTCCTGGAAACAACAGTGATGAATGTGAGATGAGTCCTGAGTCTCTTTCTACACAGAAATGTGTCTACAACTTCTCCAGGAATGTTAGTTCATCTGATGCTGGAACTTACTTCTGTGCTGTGGCCACATGTGGAGAGATCATCTTTGGAAATGGAACAAAACTGGATGTTGAAGGTACTTAAATTCCAACTTAAATAATTATGAAAATTGTCTGCTTGTAATTAATAATGTTTATGTTTTTGCAGAACTAAACATGTGGAATTTAGAGAACACCATTTTCCTTCTGCTGTCTCTTGCATTGACTGCAAGTGTTGTTGTTATATTCATCCTAACTTATACCATCAAGATGAAAACTTGTAATTGTCCTAAAAGTAAGTTATTTTCCATTTCCCTCTTCAATATATATAACAACACATTTTCATCATTTACATCAAACTTCTCATTGGTTCTTTGAACATATTTTATTACAGACAGAGGTGATCAGCAAAGTGTGCAGGTAATGTGGAATGAATAGTCACATATTAATTTATGCATGTTTGTAACTGATTTCTGAGCTTTTCATAATATTCTTTCATCTTTCCACAGAGAAATGATGCCACACTAGATTATTCTGCACCAAGATTCTCCAGTAGGAAAGCTCAAAGAACAGAGACGGAGAATGTACAAACTCCAGAAGCGGTCTACTCTGCTGTAAAAACATTAAACAGAGAATCCTATTTTAGTTAATGTGACTAGTAATGGTAGTATAGTGGTATAGTGACTTAGCTGGGATGTATCTTTTAATCACTGAAATCACAAAACATTTACAGTAAGTGGAATGTAATATTATGTTATATTATATGTCATATATGTTATATATATCAAATATTTGACTGTCGGCCTGTAATGGGTTAATCACTCTGATCAATCAATTTTATTTACACTGATTTTTGATATGTACTCTATGGTTGCTGCTTCTTTGCTTTAAAAAGGTATGATCAAATGTTTTCTAATTTTATATTTAAAAATAATATCCACAAATTAATGTAATTAAAAGCAAAAACATGGTCATTAATAATTTGTTTTCTTTTTGTATATCACATTTTTCATCCTGGTATATTTTTTGTCCTGTTTAATTTATTGACCACCTGCTGAAAGTGTTTAGCAGAAACATTTACAGTAAGCAGTTAAAATCACTATATAGGAATTCTACTGAAAGATTAAATAACTTTTTTTATATTTGTTAACTATAATCTATGTTCATGTTTTACAAATGTTTTACAACATATACAAATCTGTAATCTGTGGTGAAATGATTTATTGCTAAATTTTATTGGTTGAATTTTTTATTCTAAAACTAAATATTTTTTTAAAGTTTTACAGATTTGTAGATAATTAAGTGGAAAGTAAAAACCAAAGAGAGTAAATTAAATAAACTTTGTGATTGTGTCCAGTGGAAGGAGTACATTTACAGTCCTTACTAAAGGACAACGAACTCAAAACAAACATTTAAGAATGTAGAATTCAAAATTGTTTATTTCATATTTTAAGGATAATTTGCTTCAAACATTTTTATTTGTTCTTTTGGCCAACTAAACTCTGAAATTTGTTTGCTCAGTTTGTTTTGGAATAATACCAGTAAAAATCAATAATATCCCTTTCAATAACTCGACTGCCTAATGATTTAACAGTGTAATGAATGTTGTAGTTAGAGAAATTTAGCTTTTAAGAAGCCAAAGACACAAAGTACACTATATATAAACCAAGTCAGATGTGTAATTACTCTGAAATCCTACTCTTGACATGTAGGGGGCGTATTTTCACTAACTCACATTTTTCTATATACTGTCCTTGACATGATCATCAAGGGGTCACAGAGGGGGTGGAGATAATCTAAGTAGGTGCAGTGAGCCAGTCATCACAAGGCCAATGCAGTGGCAAACATGAGAGATAACCATGTACACACACACAGAAGAAAGAAAAAACAAAACTTTATAGGAGCTGATAAGAAATCAACAGCTTTCAAACTTACACACTTTTTCTCCCAATGGGTTTATGGTCAAAGCTGCTTGTTTAACATTGTCTGTAATACAGTACAGTGTTCATTTTCTGACTAGTCTGCAAGTCATGATCCGAAGTATAAAAGCAAAATGGACTATAGATAACATGATGTTTTTAAAAACTGGGTCAACCTTTAAACAAACTGCTGATTTATGGATCTTTGTAGTTTCAGTAAAATAAATCAGTTAACAAATAAGCAAATAAAAACAGGTTCAAACTTTAATAATTGTGAAACTGCATTAATATGAACTCAAGCAGTAGTATGTGTCAGGTTGGCTACTTTCAATTTCACTAATTCATGATCCTTCAGTCAGTCTCACTATACTCAGCTTATATGTGTGGTCTTCACTACTTGGTAACTCTTGTTATTACTTTACTAATAGTAACTGCATGACACATTAATACACTGAATGCATTTAGCATTGATTATTGTTTGCTTCATGATATGACGAGTATGATGACACACACTGTCTATTTCGTTAACAGGTGTGTTTAAGTTTCAGCCCTCTTGCACATAATAAGTCATAGTGTCTACTTCTTTCTTTTTGGTAATCTAAGTCTCAGCAGCTATAGAACTCATTAGCATGTTTGTTTCTATATACTGCCTCAGTGACTTAGTCTTAAATACTGTACACTTATCAGCTTGTCATGACATCTGCAAGGGAGGATTTTTGTGATCTAACAGTGAAGTATGGCCGTGCTATAGCATCAATGATAACTAAACATTTTAAAAATCTATAATGGACACAACTTGATTTTCTTTGGTTTCCAAACATCTTAAATAAAACTAAAGCAACTATTTACCTTTGCTTGACTAAAATTAGCTTGCTGCAGAACCTGTTGTGGCTGTTTTAGGACAAAACTCTGTGAGGTCTCTTCTGAGAAAACATCTTCAGCCCACCACAGCTTCTGTCAGTCAGTGTGGTTTTCGCATGTAGCTTTGCTTGTTATTCTCTCCTGCACCGTGAGAACAGACTGATAAATGATTTTAATCATAGTATAATATTTTACATTAACATATGATTTCTTAATATTAATTTTATGTTATAACTATAATGCAATCTTTCTGTCTGCAGTGGAAGTTAGACAGCTCTCTGTCTTTGTGTTCCTTAGTTAATGAAACGTGTGCAAACAAATGTGCACAAGCACCTACATCATTATGAGTTTAAAATGTACAAAGTGCATTTCTAAATTTGGATATTTTGCTTGTTTGTTTTTACTCCACTATTTGTCTTCTGATGAAGTCAGATGGAGTTCCTGTTCATCATCACTGCAAAAGGAAAAGCAACAAAGCACAAAAGGGGGAAATCATGTTCACCACAGCAGATTTAGGTTTGTGTTCATCCTGAGATTTTAAGTCATTTTAGAAATTGTATCAGTCATTTTACCATTTGCATATTTCTACTTGCTTTTTTTTACAGATAAAAGACTAGTTCAAGGCCAACTTTTTAAAGATTAAGCAGGAAGTGAAGCAGGAAGAAAAGCCCCTTTATCTTCACAACCTTGTTTGACAACTAAACCACAGCAGTGCATGTTTCCATGCGTCATTCGTTAGTCAGTGGTGACAAAAACATTTCATTGCTGCCCTGTCTAGTGTTGTACATACAAACACAGGACACTGACAAAAAAAAAGAGTGAAACTTACAGAACTCAGGTTATAGTTGATCTTTTGTTTTGGGTTGCATGCTACATCAAGTCCTTGCTTCGACCTCTTTGTGCCTTTAGCTGAGGGGGGGCTTGGATACAACATTGTGGGTATTATTGATTTACAGCAGAGTATCATAGTTGTCATAACCTGAACAACTGTCTAAAATTGTATTTTATTTATGGGAGAACAATGAAGCAGCAGAAAGATAAAATAGGATGAGAGAAATATGAGTCATGCAGCACACAGGCCCTGAGCTGCTATAGTCAATCTATTGAAGTTGTGGTTTTGTAAAACATTTTGGCTTGTGGTAAAAAAAAAAGAAAATCTGTTGACCCCGATAATGGCCACAGACCAGATATGTTTACTGTACGTATAAAACTTTTGTGCATGGTATCTGTTTTTGATTTTCATTGGTTTGTTGTAGCTATAATCTGAACTACTTTGTAAGAATGTGAGAAGCTTTTTATATTATATTTTTATATATTTAAATGGGGTGGGGGTACTTTTAATTATGTACCATATCAAAATCTGATGTTATACTATACTCACTTGCATTGTTTCTATCTGTTTTAGTACATGAAGGTCACTTATGCCAAAACAGATTTTATTTAATACATTATTTTGATATCCTGCAAACATTTGGGCTTTTGGGTCATCCTCCTGATCATAGGGCTAAAATACTGGAAAATGTTCTGCTTTACAGAAAATGGCTGAGACTATAACAAACAGGAAGATGATAGCTCCTCTCTACCCACACCCAAAATCATCTACAGCAGGGGTCATCAACTATATTTGTCAGAGGGCCTAAGTTTTACCAGACAGTCTCCTTGGGGGCCGGACCCCCAAGAAGAAAATCAAATAAAAATCTAATTTTGGCTTAACATTATGTTTAATGTTTATGGTTTTCCATTTCATTACAAAACTGAATGCATGTGATTCAGGCTCCCATCACCTATACCACAGTCAACCACTAGGAGTTGCTTTAATAGTAAATGGCATGCACTTGTATAGCGCTTTAATTAGGTCCTACAACCCCCAAAGCACTTCACACTACAGTTTTTTTTGTTTTTTTGTCATTCACCCATTCACCCATTCACACGGGAGAGGGTAGGGGCTAACACTCACACAACCCGATACACAGATCAGGGGGCAACATGGGGTTCAAGGTCTTGCCCAAGGACACTTCGACATGTGGTGGTGGAGGCCGGGATCGATCCACCAACCTTCAAGTTGGAGGACAACCGGTCTAACCACTGATCCACAGTCGCCCCTTAAAATAAGGTGGACCACTATTTTCTTTTTGATCCTCACAACTTTGAAATCCAGTCACGGGCCAGATTGAACGGCTCAGCATCAAATCACCACAAAAGTATTGACATTAGCAGTACAAAAGGACTGTCTACATTTTTACAAACAAACTTTAACACCAAACCACAAACAAAATCACGGTTACTTACCTTTTCACTTAGACTTTTTATGTGATTAATACAGAATAACAAACATGTCCCTGCTTACACTAAATCTAGCTTTTTTTCTCAGTTTGAAACAATAAGGCTGAAACTACAAATCAGGTCAACAACAGTTATAGCTGCACCTCCATGACAGCAGTGACCTCAGGACCTCTACCTGACTCTGTCACAGAGGGGGTGGTTTCTGTTTAGAAGACTGCAGTTGAATCCTAGTCCTTCCATGTGCCATTCACAGGCATCAACACTGACAAAACAATGATTATCACCACCCATCATGGTGAAGTGTAAATCTATCCGGGCCCAGATTTTTTTTTTTTTAAATCTAAGTACTGCTGCATCTGACATAGTAATTTGTGTAATATTCTTTTTTTTTATCTACCAAATTTTTAACCAAAAATGATAATAATGATAAAATAAATAGTATATACTGTCTAGGTTTGATTCAGCACCAGCCGTAATGCAGAAACTGAATGTTTTTTGTTTCTTATTTTAGTGTGGTATACTAAAAAAACCACACTGAGAATCTATGAGATGACAGCTTCTAACAGTTTTTTTGATTCATTTGTCTGTGTCAGAGAGATGCCTCATCCTATTTCCACTGTGGTAGAACACTAAAATGTCAACCTAAAAAAGGGGCCAATCGATTTCCTCTCAAACTGTCTCCTCCCAGTTTATGATTATATTAAGGTGAATCTCATCTAATAAGGTTTGAATTACTAAAGTCGTCAGCTGGATGAACAGAAAATGATCGTGTTAATTTATTTACTGCTCACGCTCAGGGAGGAATGTAAGTAGACATGTCACATTTTATTCAGATGTGCAATTCTGTCATCATTGTCTTTACATAATCTAGCCAAGAACATACTGTATAATGTTCATGTTTCAGTTTTTTAAAATGATTTGTCTGATGATTGTTTAGGTTATGCAGATAATTCCATCACTGATACAACAACAATTCATGTCGGAGATCATGTAGCAATGACATGCTCACGCAGATCTTCAGGAAACATATTCTGGATGAGAATTGTTTTTGGAAACAGTCCAGAATACTTTGAATGCTCATCCCACCAGAATCCTCCTCACATCAAAGTTGAGCGAAAACCTGGAAATCTCGAGCTACGAATTATAAAAGCAAAGCTCAATGATTCAGGGGTTTATTTATGTCTTAGACAATATCAGGAAAACAATATAGTCTTGAAAGTAACACACTTGAGAGTTGAAGGTGAGTACTAAAATAATTTATTTAATCAAAGCCTTTATGTTTATTGATGCAAGTCACAAAAAGTAAACATCTGTTTAATAACACGTCTTTTATTTTTGTTTTTTCCTGTTTGAAACCAGAATTATTGGTCACCAGAACACCTCCATCAGTTTTACTTCATCCGAAAGACTCGGTGACTCTGCAGTGTTCAGTTCTTCGTGACTTTCACAACAGATCATGTCCTGTAGATGACAGCCTGCACTGTTTCAGGGCAAAATTCAATCTGACTAATCCAAGATTTAATTATGCTCAAATAGATGAAGACGACGAGAACAAAAATAACTCTGAAGGATTTACGGCAAAAAAATGTTTCTACAGTTATTTAAAAAACCTCAGCTTCTCTGAAGTTCAGATGTATTACTGTGGTTTGGCTGTGCAGAATGAGGAAATGCCTGGAAAGAAATCAAAACATAACAATGAAGGTATTTTATATTTCTTTATTGTATTAAATAGATCTGACTTTGATTTTATGTTTGACTCATAATGCCTTATCAAAATTGAGATTAAGATTTTACTTGTTTTCTTCATTTTTCTAGATTTCAGGTCAGATAGAAACAACTGTGTCTCAACAAATGACAACAAAATTATCATCTTGCTATGTACTGCTTTGGCCATCTGCATGGTTGTAATAGTCTTCCTCATATATACAATCAAGAACATCACAAAAAAATCAAAAGAGAGTTCCACAGGTGAGTAGTCACTCATATAATTAACGGTTTAAGATCACAAGTGAAAATTATAGATTTATTTTATTTGTTTGCTTTTAATTTTGTGATTTAGATGCTGTTGCTCTACAAACACATGCGTCACTCAGAGGAAATCAGGAAAATCAGCAGGTAATAAAAATGTCTCTGTAAGGTATTACGATGCTTTAGTATTTGCATTTATATGGCCAAAAATTGTTTTGTTTTTTTTTGTTTTTGCTGTTAATGTTGTTGTTGTTTTCTGTGTCCTTAGACAGACGAGGACTCACTGATTTATTCTGGAATAATTTCCACCAGCAGAAAAAGTTGCAAAAAAGTGGCTAATGGTACAACATCTGAAGAACAAGAGACCATCTACACAGAGGTCAATTTTCAGAGATAGTAAAAATACTAATCTAGTTTATATTATTGCTATTTTATCAACACACTAAGTTTTTTTTTTTTTTACTGTAGATAATGAAATGTATGTTGTATGTTATCATTATTTTAAGGACGTTTGTTGTATTTTGTTGTATTGACCTATTATGGTTTTTAAATGTATTATTAATTTATCAAAGTAGAACAAATATCTTTTTACAAACTTCCATGAACACCAACAGATTATTTTGATGTGCCGTTGTTTGTTTTACAAAAACTGACACGCTGTAAGGAAAAAGTCTACCAGTGATTCAGAACTTGAAGTAATTATTATTTTGTGTGACTTCTTCAGTCTGACACATCGCTGCAAAATATTTTAGCTCATTATACAATGCTATTGATTCAGATCATTGAGGTTCATAGACATTTAGTTAAACACAGTTCACTGAGGATCTCACAAGGGCCTTTCTGTCAGGTTGAGATCATACTCCGAAAGTTGATGCTCTGTTCTAATAAAATCCTGATGAAATTATTTACAGCATCATTATTGATGTTTGTTGTGTCTCTATGCAAATGATTGCTTGTCTTTGTTTTTAATTTTGTACCATGTCTTATTTTCAGTGAGATTGAAGACAAATTTCCTGCCCGACAGGACAATAAAGTACTTTCAATTCAAGTCAATCATTTTACAAAAAGACACAAATTACAGTTACATTTGATATCTGTGTTAGGAGTAACATGTGTCAAACACTGTCTCTAGATTGCTGTTAGACTTCCTTCTTAACACACCGTTATTTTGGTTACTTTTTATAGTTAAAGGGCAACGTGACCTTTGGAAAAGTCTATGAGCAACAGCCACTTAAACTAAAAAATAATCAAAAGTGAAAGTAAAACCTAAAGAGGAGTCTTTTCTAACCCAGAATAAGTCTCCTTATATTAAACAAAACAGACCAGTTTACACAAAGATTTCAGTAAAAGGTGCAAATGTACTAATACGTGTGGATTTGGACAATCTGTTGATAATTAAGTATAAAACAGCAAAGTCTTGGGTCCATAGCTCAGCTAGACATTTTCTGTATTGGATTCACATGTTTTCCTGGTCAATGTTTATATTTTAAAAAAGTATCCCAGTTCCCCACTTCTGTACAAAACGTGTTCATTAACTGACAGTTCAAAACTGCTCATAGGTGAGACTGTGTGCACATGGATGACTGATTAACTGACACCCTGTGCAGAGAGTTCAATGCTTCTTGTCTTTTTGACCACTGGAGATAGACATATTGAGTGTTGGATAAGTATTAAGAAGTTTACTGAACTGAGTATATCAGAAGTTACATTAGCAGCTGCAGAATAAGTAACACATGTTAAATACATTCTTTCTCATAAAATAATGCGAACAAAAACTCACTCCTAAAAAGTCCCTTTTACAGTAGGTCACTAACAATAGCCTATCACCTCTGTGCAGCTCTGCCTGAAGCACCCATTCCCCAAAGTTACACCCTGAACATAACACTTTGTCAGCGTTATTGAGCTCCTCTGTTTTATTTTCAAAGGATCTTACATTACACATGACTGCTGAGGGGTGAAAAAATATGAATTTTCCTTTTTGGTCTTTGTTAAGCACAAATTCAATCTCAGCATTTCAACACCTTAGAATTGTATTTGTTTGGGCAGAGATTTCGTTTGACGGTGAAATCAGTTGCTCCTGGTGAACTCATCTACAGTGACATAGAAAATCAAAAATAAAACAAGAGGTAGTCCCAGCAGAACCATCTGTGTTTGTAGAAATATT
>SSNP01000008.1:7140961-7174796 GCA_006937955.1 Pachypanchax playfairii
GTCTGTTTGAGAGGGGGGGTGTTTCTACCACAGAAGGGGTTTGTCATAGACTGGCCTTCATTGCACCATCTTCATCCTCCAATGTGAAGACTTCCTGTGTGACATCATCCTTTTATTACCTTTATCTTTATCAAAGGCTTCTTCAAATCTGCTGCAGCACAGACCACTACAGGAGATCCTTCTTGTCCACAGCACTAACCCTCTACAATGGCTCCCTGAAAAAGAACTGAGCTACAACAACACGTAATTTCCCTTCAGGGATTAATAAAGTATTTTTGATTTGATTTTGATTTTATTACTAGAACCTCAGATGTCCTCTCCTGTCCAAAAACACAATGGTACTTTGGATGTCTTTAACCATTTACCGGCCTGTATACAGTATGTACAGTTGTGGCCAAAGGTTTTGAGAATGACACAAATAATTGGTTTCCACAAAGTTCGTTGCTTCCGTTTACTATGATAACAATTTGCATATACTCCAGAAGAAGAGTGATCACATGAATTGAAAAGTCCTTCTTTGCCATGAAAAATAACTTCATCCTAAAAAAAACCATTTCCACTGCATGTCACCACTGACATTTCAATAACCTTCTTACCAACGCAGGTGAGACTGTTGACGAGTATGAGGCTGGAGATTATTATATCATGCTGATTGAGTTAGAATAGTTGACTGAATGAGGATGACACAGGAAAGCGAACAAAACAGTTGTGGGGAGTGAAAGAGAATACTGAGGGCAGGTGTAGGGGAATGGACAAAATGACCTGACTGGGAGTGTAGTGACAGAAGGAACCACACACACACACACACACACACACACACACACAAGTGTGTTTTGGTATCCTTATGGGGACCTTCCATTGACTTCCATTGATTTTAGTAACTAGATTTATACCTAACCCAAACCCTTTTCCTAACCTTAACCATTACTGATCTATAACTAACCCTAAGACTAACTAAAACTCTATTCACACCATACCTATAAACCTAACCCTTAACCCTAAAAAGGGGAGTCCCCCTCATGGGGACCAGGCTTCGGTCCCCACAAGAACCCTCGGACCCCAGAAAGATAGTAAAAGTCAGGAAACGGGTCCCCAGGAGGTCAGAAAACCACACACACACACACACACACACACACACACACACACACACACAAGTGTGTTTTGGTATCCTTATGGGGACCTTCCATTGACTTCCATTGATTTTAGTAACTAGATTTATACCTAACCCAAACCCTTTTCCTAACCTTAACCATTACTGATCTATAACTAACCCTAAGACTAACTAAAACTCTATTCACACCATACCTATAAACCTAACCCTTAACCCTAAAAAGGGGAGTCCCCCTCATGGGGACCAGGCTTCGGTCCCCACAAGAACCCTCGGACCCCAGAAAGATAGTAAAAGTCAGGAAACGGGTCCCCAGGAGGTCAGAAATACAAACCCACACACACACACACACGCACACATATATAACACAAAAGTGACACTAAATGCACATGGAACAAATATAATCAACACAGAACTAATATGTTCATAGCGTAACAGATGTGGTGCAACAGAAAATAAGATACTAGGTTAACTTAGACTGCTAAACAGAAATAAAATTACAGGGATGGAACTATAATGCAGGAACGCTGGCTTGGGAGGGATGATACATTAGTTTTGTTTTGTTATTGCTACTCATCATTTTTCATTGAATTAGTTCATCACACTAAGTTTGGCCTTCTAAAAGAAAAGACAGACATACCCACACACCAACTCACTCACACGACACAGATGGGTATCTTGTCTGAACAGGGTCACAGCAGACTCTTGACTCAGCTCTTAGGTGACTGTGTTCACTTACCTCACTGTGTGGAGAACTGTCACCACATAGAAGTGTGTAATTTTAGAAGCTACCAGTGCAGCTGTAAAAACTCAGATTTAAACTTTGTTTGGCCTTGCTGAATATTTCCTCATAAAAGAAAAAAAGAAAACAAAAACTTTTCTGGAGCTTCAAATCTTTCTTTCTGTGTTCAGTACGTTTTATTAATTCTCTGGATCATATTTCAAGAAGTTCACCTCCAGTTTACAAGCCAATTACACGTAAATATTCACAAAACATTTTAATATTTGTATTTTATTATTCTTGGTGAATTGCATTGCATAAAACAAAGCAATTAAAAAATGTTTAATTGCAAACAAGTGTATTTAAACTTACAACAAAGAATATATAAGTTGGAGCATCATCTATATTTTGAAGATGATAAAAGAATAGAAATGACCATTTACTTTCTCATCTTCTGTTCTAATAAAATATTCTGCATAAAACAAGCTTCTAAGCACATTCAGTGATTAACTATTTCCTATTAAATCTTGAAATTTGCCCTACAACTTTAATTTACATGACAGTGGACTGATGTTTGAAAACAGACTGTCGTATTTAATGTTTAATTTGTGAATAGACACTTTCCTCCATCTTCAGCGCTTTCTTCGTATTTCCTCTTGATACTCTCTCTCTAGACAAATATAACGCAGCATAATTCAGATCATTTTCATCTCCATCCTGTGACGAAAAAAAAGTTATAATTATTTTGCTTGGATGAAATATATTTCGTTAATAAAATATAAATGATATGGTGCAATTACAAACCAAGTTATTTCCTTGTTGGTTCAAACTGTCATGCCTTACTTTTGAAAAGCAATCTTCTTTTCCTGTAGATTAAATTACATAAAAAAATGTACAAAACTGTAGTTTTTGTAATGATACAAGGTTAATTGAAAACTAAAATTCTGAAGCATTAAACATTTTTTGCATCTTTTTTACCCATTTATTGTTCAGTAAACCATTTTATTAAGCCTTGTAAAGTAACTCAAAGAACAGATTTATTATAGTCTTATTTACTGCAACAGAGCTAAAATGTATTGGATTCCCAGAATAACACTTACCTTTAGCTTGTTTACATACTGATTTTAGAATCCAGTAGCAGATGAAATAAATGTTTAATATAACAGAAAAGGCCAAGCAGACTGGAACTATCACCCGTGTCATTAATTCAGAGTCTTTCACTTGTTCTTGAAAAGAAAGAAAGTTGTTCATTTGCAGGAAATGATGGCATCAAAACAGATTTATAACTTCATCAAATGTACACAGTTCATACCAATTTGGAGATTTAAGCCAGTTCCAAATAAGATCTCTCCACATGTAGCCACAGCACAGAAGTAAGTCCCAGCATCAGAGGCAGTAACGTTCTTAGAGAGGCCATAAACACATCTTCTATCATCTTCCTTCTTACAATCTTCAGTGTAGATGATTCCTGGAGAAGATTGATGTGACCTGGGTCTAAACCAGAAAACTCTGAGATCTTCTGGAGAAGTCTTGTTCTCAGAGTCAGAAAAGACAGAACACTCCAGAGTAGCCGAGTCTCCTGAACGGACTGGATTTGTAACCGATGACTGCTGAACAATTGTGTAGTTTAATGTTCTCTTTGCATCTCCTACATAACGAAATATAAACATAAATCTCTGAATGCTTTTTTTATGTATTTTAAAGGATCAAAAATCTACATTTGTACTCTTTTAACCACATACTGCTTTTTTTATTTAATTATTTAATTATTCCTTCATTCATATATTAATTTATGCACGCGGTGTAGAAGTACACCACACATAAACTTTTAAATAGAAACTAATAGTATTTATTTGGTAGCATCATTTTGTTTTTAGGATGTTGGTATTTACTGCAAAAACTCTCTTTTAAATGTCAGTTGAAAATATTTTAGAAAATTAAACAAAACACATATTCACCTTTTATTGACAGATATGTCCCACTCCAAGTGTTTTCAGTCCAGTCGATGATTGCGCAGTGATACATTCCCTCGTCTTCTTTAATTACATTCAGAATTGTCAGATTCATTGTTTTCTCGAAATATGTTGTCTTCAGTCTCGAAGGTGAAAATCCTGGTCCAAATTTAGGGTTGGTATTTTTATGAAGCATTGTCATTACTTGAAGATTTTCCCCTGGACTCTGTTTGTACCAGTGGAGACTTTTAAGGCCCAACCATTCTTCTGACAAATGACATGTTAAATTCACTGGTTCGCCAAGTCGAGCTGTGATCACTGGAACTGCGGTTACTGCATAAAATATACCACAAGAAACATATACATGCTGTTGAAAGTTTAGCTTTAACAGTAACATGTATATGAAATATGCAGAATATGTAATGATAATTTTTTTTTGCTTAGGAACTTACCTCCTTGGTGAAGGAGAAGCAGTGTAACCCATAACACAATCATTTTGACACTGAGTCCTTTTGGACACTCGATCACGTTTAAGTGTCAGAAAAGAGGTGTGGTATCTAAAGTGTTCTTTCCATCTGATTGGTTATCACAGAGTATACAATGAAAGTACATTTCCTGTCCCACTAACTTGTCCTGCTCTATTTGAGTTTTTTCTACTCAGAGCAATTATGATTCATAATCCCTTTATATATCCTCTGACTCCTAATGGGGACAACACCTTTTCAGTTTCATTATGTAGGTAAAAATAAAAATACAAGATTCATTTATGATGAAGATTTAATTATTAGAAACAATTGACAGGCTTAACACTGTGTGCAATGGGATCTCACTATCATAAAATTAGGTTGGATTTAGGGTGTCTTATAATTGCAGAATAAATACATTTTCATTATGTGAAATGTCAACATTTTTAAATCAGACATTCCATGATAGATGATGTCTGTGAAGACAAAAGGATGAAATAGAAAAACGTTTCAAGGATCTTGATAACCTGTTGCCTGCTGAAGCCCCGTCACACCTCTGAATGCAAATCTCCTGTCCTTCATTTTTTATTACTTATAATTATTACTCAACCTTGTACAGCTTTACACGACATTTATAGCTTAAAATCTTTTCATTACATGTGACATACTGGTGTCACTTGTTTCTCTTTTAATAATAAAATATTTCCAAAGGAAGCATCCAACACGAGGCATGTGACATACAGTAAATGCAACCAAATTACACAACCGTTGTGTTAAATTCCTCATTGCCACAAGTTGCCTTAATTACCTCTTAGTACATTTTCCATTTAGCTTAATTTTATTGACAGTTTGGCCACCAATTTCTCCCAAACATATATTTTCATATTTTTGCTCTTGTCCGTCTCATGGAACTAGACTGGGAAGCAATACCCACCTTATTCTTGTGAACCCTGCTGGTTGTTGGCAGACAGAAGTGCAACTTTATATGGTGATGCATTGATCAGGGATGTGAGAGACTGGCAAGATTTGAGTGACAGAGTAGAGTCACAAGCACATGTAATGTATGATCAATGGAAAAAAAATAGAGGATACATGACAATTTGGAGAGGGATAAATAATGTGACCATGACTTTGGCCACTTGCAACTTGCCTTTTAGAGGGAAAAGAGAGAAATATGGAGATCCCAATGGTGGAAACTTTCTGAGTATAATAGAACTATTAGCATGCTATTACCCAGTGTTGAAAGAACTAGTCGAACAAAACAAAATATCTCAGCCCCATAATTCAAAAAGTGTTACTTCAATTAAGTGTCAAACAAGCGCAGACTATCATCCAAGACGAATTTTTTTTTTCCATCATTATGGATACCATGCAGGACATATCAAAAAGAGATCCGTTGAGTCAGGTGTATAAATATGTCTTTATTGAGAGGAATGAAAATAATATTGCTACTGATATTTTATTAAGGGAAGCCTTTTGGGGGGTTTGAGCAAACACTAGACACATCAGATTCTGAACTGAAAAATAAAATCACTGACAACATTGCAAGCAATGGATTTGACCTGGAAAAGTGTAAAGGACATGGCGATGATGACACAGCCTTATGAGCTGTGTCTACTCAGGGGTCCAGGCTTGTATAAAGGAGATGGAGCCCCTTACCGAATATGTGCATTGTGCTGCACATAATCTCAATCTGGCACTAAATCACTTCATTAGGGACATCACAGGAATTGGACATTTTTACAACACATTTGAGGCACTTTATTTATTTTTTAGAAGTGGTCACTCCTATCTGACTCAAATGTTACCCTGAAGAGTATTTACCCAACACAATGGTCCTCAAGGTAGAATGAGATATGTGGACGCTTTTAAAGTGCTTCCAAAATTCCCTCGATTAATGAAAAAAGGATGCGCGGGTGGCTGCAGTCCTAAAGGTAAAGATGGAAAAATTCTGTTTCATCTTGCTTATTGCTCAGCAAAGTACTTGAAACAATCATTGTAGTGTCACAAAGACTGCAGTGCAGAAATGCTGACATTCAAAAGGCCTTCTGTCTTATACAAAATGCTGTACAGGTGCTAACTGCATACAGAAAAGATTTTACTGCTGCTAAGAGGAGCGTTGATGCACTGATGATGCCCTGTATGAGCATGCACAGCAACTTGCTGACCACTACAAAAGGCACATAAGCCCATTTTTACTAAGATAACTCTTTGCCTTCAGAGCTTGTTTCAAGAAAAATAGGGCAAAAGGGCCATCAATTAAAGATGTGACCAAGATTGCATGTCAGTGAACACACATCTCTGGCAGCAACATTGGCAGGTGTCTGTACAGCGTTGTTTTTTTGTAGCTCACAACACTAGTGACTGTAGCCACAGAAGGGTGATCATTTCCCCAGCTCAAATTAAGAGAGACCTAAGGAGTTCTATGGGGAAGGAAAGTTTCAGTAGTCTGGCCGTACTCTCCATCGAGAATGACAGAGCTAGGAAATTGGACTTGACTTCTATCATCAATGAATTTACTGAGCAGATAGCATGCAGAGTTAAATTCTGATTGGTAAGTACAGATTTCTATTATTGTTACAGCTAATCTGCTTATCAGGATGTGGTTATACGGCCACTGTGCCAGGAGTATGTATTTGTCTGTCACCAGTTGTGTTTTCTTTTTGATTAGGGCATTGGTTTTCTGTATTTTTGGATTTGACTGCTTGGTGTGGCATGAGAGGGGAGCCCAAAACCAAAACTTGCACCAATTTCCAGCTCAGCTATGTCACTGGCAGTACCTTGAACTGTTCTGGAATTTCTGCTGTTTCAGTCCTACTTCTTTATGACGAATAAGTTAAAATCAATTCAGTGATTTGAAGATGTCCAAACCAAAGGTGTTCAAATCGAATGGATTTTTAATTAAGTCTGTTTTAATTAGGTAAGGCCAAAAAAGTAACTCATAGCTGCCCTAAAATACTAAATTAAAAGAAACAATAAAAAAATACAGCAAAAAACATTTCCATTTACAAAACATCATTTATTCTGACGTATTCTCTCTGAATGACTATAACAGGAAAATTACACTGGCAGCACTCAGTATTCAGGGGGTGTTTACGGTAGAACCTTCATCCGCTAAAAGTTTTTCCAGTTCAGTTCAGGTAGCTGTTTAAAGCAAAAGAAAACAGATCCCCCCCCCACTTAGTTAACACTCTTATCTGATTGTGATCAAAGGTTTCACACTTAGCTGTCACTCGTGCTTATTTTTGGAGGAGATGACCTTGAAAAACAAGTTTCACACTCAAGCATCAATACTCAAACCTCAAACCTGTTTGTTAGTCAGATGCATTTAGTTTTGCGTTCAGACTTCACTGACTTCAACAGTAAAGTTTAATGTCCTCTTACTGCACATTTTTGTTTGGGCCTTTGTAGAAAGCAACATTTTATTAAAGCCTACAGCTTAATAGCATGTGCAAAAACAATACATGAGGTATTACATTGTCCAGCATTGTTAATATTTCTAAATGTTTTATACCTATTCTTAAAGGGTTATAAATAAGTTGGAAATTATTGCTCTCGCGATTGCCCCATCAGGGCAAACGAATGACTGCAGCCTTAATTGTAAGCTTGTGCATGAGACATGCATGCTGTACATGCACTCGCAAGTAATCAAAAACAACAGCTGAGTCAGTCCTGTAACTCAATAATTTACAGATTTGCAGGCATGACTTTGACTACGTCAATCCGACTCGAGTTTCGCACTTTTTGTTACGCTGGAATAAACTCTGGGTTTTGTTTTCTTGGTTGGGGTCTGGGCTGTAGTGTTGCTGGTGCTTGAAGCAGCTCTTTTCTTGTTCTCGACAGAATCCATCCTTCAAACGCTACCTCTCGTTCTGCAGCTTTTGCTAGCAATAGCAAACGCTACCCCTGAGCGTGGATGCGCATGATGTCATCACACATGCCTCTGGAAAGCACTATCTGTTGAACCCGGACAAATTTTATTAATAACTAATAAAGAGATTTTACTGACTCAGCTGTTGCTTTATTCAAGCCTCAGTCCCAACGACTCATACAAACGATACAGATAAAAACATACAAATCTCCCATTTCCTACGACATCTGGAGTTTGTGAATGTTTGTGGAGGCTGGCACTGTTTCCTACAGTTGTTAGAATTGAGAGCATGAATAACTTGATGAATCCTTGAGAATGAGGTGCCTATGCTAGCAGTTGATTTCTTGTTCTCTCCATATGGGTGTGTTGGAAAGTCTCCCGATGACAATGTTTCAATTTATTTGTTGTGAGGTGCGTGAATGGTACCCCAATGGCAATTTCAATCCAATGTTGTCAAGAGCCTTGAGCTATCAAAACATTTTGTCGAGGGGTATATGTGGTGAAGGTCCAGTATTTCCAAAATTCTGTGTTGATCATCAGATTTGCTCGGAAATTTTGGGAAAACTTCTACTTTTGACAAGATGACTCCAGCTGCATCTTCTACGGCTGCAGGAGGAATTACATATCTTTGGAGCCCCGATGGAGAAGGCTCATCATAAATTTTGAGAACATTTTTGGGCTTAATTACAGAGAGAAGAAAACTGAAAAGAAAAGGAAAAACAACCAGTACTAAAACCTTAGTCAAATATAAGTATGAAAATATAAATGCATATATAATGTTTTATGTTAGAATTTGAGTTAAATACGTCACTTGGGTTCCATTATTCAATACCAGGTGATACAAAACGTCATTATTCTGATCCAAAGGCCTTGATAGCAGTGTAGATCCTTTTTCTGTCGACTGCTTCTTCAACTGCTCTGCTTTTGGCTTTTATTGATGTGAAGATGACAGTAGAGTACATCCATCCATCCTTGCTTCTCTTTAAACAATAAAAAAAATGATCAATGTCAAACATCTTATTTTCATATTCAATCAGGTTACTTTTAGTGTTAATACTTTACCTGTAGACTTTTATGCTCATAACTGTGTTTTTGCAGCTTAACAGGTGCTGATTAATAAAATAAAAAAAGATGCCAATAAATATGGATGCCGATCTTGCACAAAGAATTTATAAGTAATTTATTTTACCTTTATTAGCACGTTTGTTCTTGTTGATGAAGGATACGAGGACCGCTATTATTATTAGACTCATAGTCACGACAATGAACAGAGGAATCGTTTCTCTATTCAGGGCCCACGAGCTGAATCCTGCAATAATGTCAAAGGAAATCATATCACAGAGTCACAGAGTTCAATGATGTAACACATGTAGAAAAGATGCCATTATTTTACCTTTGAATGCAAATTTAAACCAACATTTTATTTTATCACAAAATACATGATACAATACGATTACCTTGAACATCCACATTAGTTCCTGTTCCCAATAAAATCTGTCCACATGTGGCCACAGCACAGTAGTAAGTCCCACCATAAGAGGAGCTGATGTTTTTAGAGAAGTGATAAAAACATCTCTTCTGGGAGGCAGATTTATTCTCACATTTTTCATGTCTGTTTCCATCAGTGAAGATGATGTCTGGATGAGCACTATGTGACTCGGTTCTGAACCAAAAGACACTAAGATCTCCTAAACATGACTCCTTCTCTGGATCAGAAAGAACTGAACACTGCAGTGTCACTGAGCCTCCTGGGTGTTCCGGATCTGAGACTGCTGGTTGCTGTACAAGAGTAAAGTTTGATGTCCTCTCATTGTTTCCTAAATTACGTAAAACACAGAGAAATTATCTCATCACTATTATAACTTAAACCTGAGTAATGTACTTTGGTTTACTAAAGATTGTTCCATTAATCTTGAATGGAAAAATAATAAAAAAATAAATATCTTTAAAAACAGAATTCAAACAAACACATAATCACCTTTTACTGACAAATACATCCCACTCCAAGAGTTTTCAGTCCAGTCGATGATTGCGCAGTGATACATTCCCTCGTCTTCTTTAATTACATTCAAAATTGTCAGATTCATTGTTTTCTCGAAATATGTTGTCTTCAGTCTTGAAGGTGAAAATCCTGGTCCAAATTTGGGGTTGGTATTTTTATGAAGCATTGTCATTACTTGAAGAGTTTCCCCTGGACTCTGTTTGTACCAGTAGAGACTTTTAAGGCCCAACCATTCTTCTGACAAATGACATGTTAAATTCACTGGTTCGCCAAGTCGAGCTATGATCACTGGAACTGCGGTTACTGCATAAAACATATAACAAGAAACAACTAATTATGTTGAAGTTGAACTTTAACAGTAACATATATATGAAATATGTCAAATCTGTAATTATAAAATGGTTTCACATTATATAGAACTTACCTTCTTGGTGAAGGAGAAGCAGTGTAACCCATAACACAATCATTTTGACACTGAATCCTTTAGGACACTTGATCATATTTAAGTGACAGAAAAGAGGTGTGGTATCCAGAACGTTATTTGCATCTGATTGGTTATCAGAGAATATGCAGTGAAAGTGCATTTCCTGTCCCACTAACTTGTCCTGCTCTATGTCAAGTGTCTACTTTCTGTAGTACGACTACGTTTCATAATAAAGATAATACATACTCAAATTTTAGAAAACATTGATGGGCATAACACTATGTGCATTGGAATTATGTTATCCTAAAATTAAGATACATTTATGGTGTCCCATATTTACACAGTTAATACATTTTCAATGATAGGAATAGCAAATCAATTAATTTTCAATAAAACTAAAAAAGTCAATTGAATTTTTTCAAACACTATACAAACGGCAGATCAATAGAGGGTGGGGGTCAGCGTGATAACTTAGACAGAAAGTTGTTTGTCCAAAAGTTTAGCTGGATCAAATATATGTACATGTGTATCTAATAATATTGATTTTGCTTTAAAATTGTATAAAAAGCGCTACATTCAGCAACGCAGATACTTGGTGACCATTTAATTCAATGAGACCATCAGCTAAGGCTGGTCTTTTATTTTTTCAGCATGCAATGCATATGGATCTGAAAATGGTATATTATGAATGGTTGAGGAAATGTTACACACTGTTACACAACTCTGGATTTTAGAAATAGACTGAAAAATGCAAAGTTGCTGCACTTCATGTTGCTTTCAGAAAATTGGATTTGTATTTTCTTAATTTTGCAACATTCCTGGTTGATAGCTGGATTCAAATGCACGGGGTCAGACAACAATGGGGTTTTAAAAAAACACAGCGTAAAGGACTGGTTAGTTAATATGCAGCTGGAAATGACAACTTGGAGAAGTTTAGATTCAGCTCAGTGAGGAGAAGTGATAGATTGATTGGCCTGATTTATTTCAGTTTGGTTTGATTCTGCTGTTTTGGAATCGTAACTGAGAAGCATCAGGAAGTGTTTTTGGTAATCTTACATAGTGCCCTTGATGAGTCACTGTGAGAGGATTTTTTTCTCCTCTTTATCTTGAAGTGTGTTGGGTTTTTTTAGTACTATCTTAACCATGGCGCCGCAAAATGGCTGCTTAGGTGTGTTTGTTGTGTATATGCATCTTCACCCAAGACAAGTTCTTTGTACTGTGCAAATGATACTTGGCAATAAATTTAATTCTGATTCTGAATGAATACAAAAGATGTTAGCAGTGACATCATCAACTGGAGACAGAGCTGGAACATGTTGACCATAAAACAGTCCAAAATTATTGATGGGTTATCCTCTGGGCATAGCAAATCAATTATTCAAAATCATATATTCAAATCCTGAACAAACAAGCATGGGTCAGAAACTCTGTGATCAGATATTTGAGAGAATTTTGCCCCTTTTCCACTAGGGTCAGCACTGTCTAGGACAGGTAGATGCAAACCCATTTTGGTGCATATCCATTACCTTTGTCTGGGCCATCCCAACACCTGTTTTTGTGCCAACACGACCCAACACACCAGTAAAATGATGTCAGTCACATGCCTACCTACTTAGTGGTAGCTACAGATTGACCTTGGTTGTGTGCATGGGAAGTGATGTCACAGAATGGAGCCTGATCAACCTCAAATAAATGGCCACAGTCTCCTCCATTGTTGTTTCTCACTCTCAATGTGCACATTTGTTTACTACCATCCTATTCTGGGCCATGCTGACCCAACCTGTTTGGGGCATATTGGAACAGGCTGGAGGAGTGATCAGTCAAGCAGGAGGTATGTTGAAGGGGAATTCAGAAATCCAAAATCTGATGGTCAGACCCGGGTCAGGCAGTAACCATTGTCAGGCCTTTAGAAACAAGTCAGTAAACTCTATGAGATTAAATAGACAAACTCTTTAGTAAGGTGCTGAGCGGATGTTACCAAAGACAAACAATCTGGCAGTGAACTCAGATATGGGCAGAAACAGGTGAATGGCATGAGAGTGATAAGGTAGAACCATGTGCGAAAAAAGAAAATATGAAAAATCATCAAGACAAGGCTGCTGCTGAGGTTTGAACCAACATTCTTCCTTTGCATCAACATTTACTACATGACTTTCCAAAATACTGCCAACATTTTTCAAATCCAACATTCCATGAAAGACTGTAAAGTCAAAAGGATGATCGAGAATATTTCAAGAATCCTGTTAATCACCCTGTTATCTAATAAAACCCCTGTTACCCCCTCAGGAAGCAAGTCTAATGTCCCATCATGGGACTGGAGTTCCGGGCTTATGAATTGTTTGGACCAAAGTATGAAAAGGCTCTAATATTAACTCGGAAAATCTGAAAATGTATCAGAAATATAAGGCCTAGCATAGAAGATTAAGCTGAAACCTGATGATGTTATTGCCCATATCATGAAGCTTTATTTGACTGTTGCTTTCAATTGTGGAACTGCCACACTCACTAACTCTTCATGATCATTTCATGTTCAGCTTTGATCTGTATTTTGTTTGTGGTCAAAAATTAGATAAATAAAACATGAAATAAACACATTAAATATTTTGTGCCATTTTTTTAAAAAAGCATGATTGCAAAGACATTGTTTCAATCCATAAGTGTGCCACATATTCTTGTAAGCTGAGAATATTTTTGAAAAAAATATTTTATTTTGAAGAACCACATTTTGCCACAGGTTTAGTGTTTAAAGCTACTTGGAGACATTTTGGTCCACTGTTCTTGATTTAGTTCATATTGGTTTGAGTTTGTTAATGCACAGCTCTGTCATGATTCTGGTACTTGTCAACTAGGCTAAAGTCTGAACTTTGGGATACTGCAGGACATTTATTTATTTATTTATTTTTAATTCTGGACTTCATGATGTTTCAGTCCCACTTTGGTACAAAGAGGAGTTTACAGTCAGCTCAGGGATTTGAAGGTGCCCAGGACGTGTAGCTGTGAAACAAGCTCATATGATCACTTCTCCACTGGGCTTGACAACTTGCATGTTGTCAGATTTGGCCCGTGATATAAAAAAAACAAAACAAACAAGAGCTTTTTATTTATCTAAATGACCAAAAACAAAAACCAACTTTCGCATCACGTTAACAGTCATCTGCAGCAGCTGGTGGTGATCTGGATGTGCATGTAGTTTGTGGAGTCAAACATAAATATATAAATGTTGTAAATAATAAATGTAAAAAATATCAGTTTTGACACTGATCTCACATGCAATCATTTTATTTTGTTCAGTACAAAATGTATTTAGAGATAAAAACCACTACTTCATTTTTATTTTTATACACCTGTTAAACAGACTTCTACGATTGGAGGAAAACTTTTCTGTGTAAGGAGATACACTGATTTATAGAAAGTACAAGAAAGATGTGTTCAATTCCTGGTTAAACATTACTTATACTACTTTTGAACAGACTGTTATAAAAGCAGTTTACCTATTGGAAGGTGAAGTAAGTGACCCAAAATAGAATGAATACAAGCATATACACATTTCTAACTTTGCACATGCAAATGTTAAAAACCATGATTAAGCTTTAAGATAGAAACTGTTGCTCAGATCTAAACCACATATTCTGCTTTTGGATGATGATTTATATGCTTTTAAACATGAGCAAAGTATTATCTATGTCATATTTAAACATGTTTATCCCCAGAAAATTTGTATGCTGCTCAGAAGCCAGTTTTCCATAAAGATTTAAAAAGCCTTTTATCCATTATTTTGATGATTTTCTGATTTGGTAATAACAACATTAGGCTTTAATTTTTGGAATAATACAAATCCATGTGATTATGAAGAATTGTTTTTTGGAATATTCTCATTATTATTATTATTATTATTATATAAATCAAATCTGTTATTAAGGTGAGTGTTAAGCATAAATTTTATGCACATTGGCAATAATCTCAAACAGATAATCCATATTCAGTATTTCACATGGGAGTAGACACTTTCCTCAATCTTCAGCTTTCCTCTTGCACTCTTTTGTTCAGAGAAATGTATCGCAGCATAGTGCAGATCCTTTGCACCTTCATCCTGTGCAAAAAACAAAACGTTATATCATAAAGTCGTAATGTTTTTTTTATATTAATCTGCCTGGAATCATTTCTATTAAATATGAACAACTCGTGTCATTTAATTACTCACAGAGGAATCTCCTGCTTGATTCAAGGTATCATGTCTTGTCTGCGAAGAGACACTTTCTTTCTCTAATATTAGAGAAAATCGATGACACAATTGGGGAGAAAAAAAATAGTATTACTGTTAGTAGTAGTGGTAGTAGCATTAATATAGTATTATTTATGATCTTTCCCCCGTTTCTTTTGTTTTTACCTCTCATATACACTGGTACATGTAACAAAGCGATTTGGGGTTCAGCATTATGTTTAACATAAACTATGGGCACAGATGGTCAGAAACTCTTAAACCACACCTAACCCAAACTGTGTGAGCTAAACTTACCTTTACTTTGTTTACATGCAGGTCTAGGACATTTGTAACAGATTAAAACAATATTCACAATCATAGAAATGACCAAGCAGGTTATTGTTATCTCCAGCACATTAAACTTCATGTCTGATGTTGGTTCTATGAAACAAGAAAAGAAATGATTGATGTTGCTTAGTAAATTTAAAAATTAGCCAAATTAATGGTATTATAAGTAAATCTTTTGTAAATGCAAATAAAATCATACAACCTTCCAATTTGGCTCCATTTCCAAATAAAATTTCTCCACATAAGGCCACAGCACAGTAATAAGTTCCAGAGTCAGTGGAGCTGACATTCTTGGAAAACACACATCTTGCCTGAGAGTCAGATCTTTTCTTACATTTGTCGTGCCTGTTTCCATCCGTGTAAAGGATGTTTGGATAGGTTGTATCTGATTTTTGTCTAAACCAGAACACTTTAAGATCATCCGAACATGTCTTCTCAGAACCTGCAAGAACTGAACACTGCAGAGCCTCTGAGTCTCGATGGACTGGATCTGAGACCACTGGCTGCTGCACAAGAGTGAAGTTTGATGTTCTCTCGGTGTTCCCTATAGTGTACAAAAAAAAAAAAGAAAACTTTTAACACAACTTAGGTTGAAAGTTGGGCTCCGAGACAGTTTAAACAAAATGCAAAGTGAATTCAGTGATATAAAAAAATGTTTTGTTTTTGATAAAATATCCAAGTAAGCAATGGAAGATTTTATACGTGGTGGGGGTGTATGTGTAGTATAAGGACATGGAATTTGATGACATGGCTAGTAGTAGAGAGGAGATTCCCAATAAAAAAAACTTTTAAATTAGATCATTGTGTCTGTACTACATCGATTTCAAATCTCATTGAAATGTTGCAATTTCCAGAGGCTTCTTTTTAGAACAATGCAACAACAGTTAAATAATTACATTTGATTTTAGATTACCTTTTATTGACAAATAGGTCCCACACCAAATATTTTCCGCCCAGTCGATGGTGGCGCAGTGATACAATCCTTCATCTTCTTGAAACGTTTGTGAAATAGTCAGACTGATAACTCTCTCTGTTTTTGATGAATTCATTCTTGAGGGAGAAAATTCTGATCCGTAAACTGGGTTTGCATGGATCCGTAATTTCACAATTAATTTCAGAGAATCTCCCGCACTCTGCTTGTACCAGTGAAATTCATTACTGTTGATCTCCTGATCAGGTAAAACACATGTTAAAGTTACTGTTTCACCACGTTGAACTGTGATCACTGGAACCAAAGTGTCTGTTGAATTAAAAAAAAGGAAAAATAAGGATAACATGATAAACAGTCTATCTGTAATTGAATTACACACAAAAAAGATATGAGCTATGAAATCTTATATTTTTGCATATAAAGAAATGAAAAGTTCTAATTTTGTGGATGAAACTTACATCCTTGATGAAGGAGGAGCAGTGCAACCCAGAAGAGAGTCATCGTCTTACTGTCTTAACAGGACCACTTGTTTATATTTAACTGACAAAAGGAGGTGTGGTGATCTCGAGCACCTCATTGGTTCAGAATAAACAATCGTAGTGCTCTTCCTGTCACCATGTATTTCCCCTTTTTCAGTGTTGTATACAATAAAGCTTTAAGTCCTCAGTGTAAGAAAATAATCTTCATGTTTTATAAACTTTTAATCCAACAAATAACAGGAATTATTGGAAGAATGTATTGTTCCAAT
The DNA here is from genome assembly GCA_006937955.1 of Pachypanchax playfairii. Taxonomy (NCBI): domain Eukaryota; kingdom Metazoa; phylum Chordata; class Actinopteri; order Cyprinodontiformes; family Aplocheilidae; genus Pachypanchax; species Pachypanchax playfairii. The sequence goes on from SSNP01000008.1 coordinate 7,157,732, forward strand.
ATTAGATCACTGATTTGAGAACATTATGGGGACTGTTCAACCTGACGTTGATGATTTTAGATTCTAGCCAATCTAACCCATCTATTTTTCTTGATTCTGCCAGCCTCAGTGCAGAAGATTCAGCCAGCTGTTGCAGATGATTTAGTCTGTTAGTCATTCTTTATCAATTGCAATGCATCAAGCTAATCTTTTACAAACTGCACAGTAGTGCAAGAATGATCCTTTGTCCAGTTGGGTATCACCACAGTCTGCTGTGAACTAAAGGAGACCAGAAATCATAATCATCACGATCAAAAAAATGTATTAGGTCTTTCCAGTTGATGACTTTCTTGTATAAAACTATTTTTCCATAATACATTGAACACTGGGCTGCACAGTGGCTCAGTTGCCTTGCAGTGAGATGGTCCTGGGTCCAAAACCAAACGTGGACCTTTCTGATGGGAGCAATGGTTAAACAGAACTGCAAGTGCTGAAAGTTTGTGGATCAAAGTTCACTTACAGGATGATGAGGAGACAGAGGCAGAAGTCAGAGTCAAAAAACAGGCCAAGAGCTGGGTAATCTATACAGAGATCATGCAAAAAGTGAGCAGGCAGAGGCAGAATCCAAAATCAGTCCAAAAAGTCAAAAATCCAACTGACAGGTGACAGACAGATGGGAAAAGGTTTATTTGCAACAAACAATTATCAAACTCGCACTGGATAGGAGACACAGGAAGGTTTAAATAGGAGACACTACAGCTGTGGAGAGTGAGCTAACTGAAAGACAGATGCAAGACATGAACTATCAGACTGTCTCAGGAAGATACACACACACTCATGACACTGAATACACATGGAACAAATGTATTCAGAACACAAACTAATGTAGATGACAGGGCAGATAGGGCTCAACAGATTTTAACAAATAAGAACACAGAACTAATCAACCAAGGCCAAAGGATGTGAGGAAAAACTGAACACAGACAGGGGGGGGTCACATATGACAAATATGACAAAAACAAAAATGCAGTAAAGAGGAAAAACTAAGTCACCACCTGAAATTAAGAATCTGATAAAAATCAAAAGGAAAACCGGGACTGAATTTACATGTAGGAAGATGTTTCTAAAAGTACTTTATGTACAGAGCTCAACATCACAGATGTTACATCTGTTACCATGTTGCCTTGTTCTGACGATAACTTTGAGAGATTCGGTTGCTAGAGGACTCTAAAGGCCCAGGAACATTTCATAAATGAAAATTGAAATCTTTAAATTAAAGTTGTAAATTATGAGAAGTGACATAAATTACCTTTTAACCAAAGTGGTTCAAATTGAATAAAATGAGAATTTAAAAAAGAAAGAAAATAAATAAAAAGGAAAAAACCTTTTAATTTCCAAAACATTATTTAACATAACAGATTGTCTCGTGGCTGTAACAGGAAAATTACACTAACAGCATTCAACTTTCAAGAGGGGTTTGTGGTAAAACCTTTATCTGCTACAAGTCTTTCCGCTCCATTCAGGCAGCTGTTGAAAGGAAAAGGCAGCTCACCTTTCTCTCAGTAACGCTCATATCTGATTGTGATCAAAGGTTTCACATTCAAGCATCAATACACAAACCTGTTTGTTAGGCAGATGCAAGTATTGCTTTCAGACTTCACTGACTTCAATGTTTAATGTCCTCTTACTGCCCATTTTTATTTGGGCATGTAGAAACAAAGCAAAATTTATTAAAGCAGGCTTTAAAAATCAGAATAAAATTCATTGCCAAGTATCATTTGCACAGTACAAGGAAATAGTCTGAAGATGCATAGACACACCAGCATAAAAGAAAATAACACACATAAGGATAAAGAGGAGAAAAAAATTCCTCTCACATGGTGTCCTCATCAAGGGTACCATGTGAGATAAAAAAAACACCTCAGTGAAGCATTCATGCACAATATGACATGACTTCAGGATGACATGAGAGGGAAATATTTGCAATGTGTGCTCTTGCATGGGCATGTGTGTGTGTGGAGAGTGTTGGCCTCTTGAGTATTTAAAAATAAGTCAAAACCCAGAAGCCTGACGAGATTTTATTGTGCCAGGATAAACATCAACCGTCCTTGAGATAGACTGGATTCCAGGTTCTAAGTGCCATGAGTCGGATGGGGGGGGGGGTTGTTTACATGAACTACCAGGGAAATTTGATATACAGTCTCAAGGCCAAGACAAATTTGATAAGACAGCTGTTGAGCAGGCTGCAGGATTTCCAACACCCATGTCCAACATCTCTGAGAATCTTCCTGATCCTTCGCAGTGGCAAATTCATAACAGTCAAATCAGACTGAATCAAAATCAATCAGGCCAATCAACCTTTCACTTCTCATCGCCGAATCGAATTTGACTAAATATTTGTAAGCTCCAACACCGCTCCCAGCTGGTGGTTCTGTTCCAGAATCACATCTAGTTTGTGGTGAATCTCACCGAACCCTTTAGTCTAAGTGTTGACAGTCAGGCTATTAAAGCCTATTGAAAGTTTTTTGTTGAAGTGGTCGTAATCTATGCATGAGTTTACTTGAATACCTTTTAGTGTGACAAGGCAGTTGCAGAAACATGACTGTTTTAGTTCGTGTTTTGGCCGGGGGAGGGGGATCACATGTTCTTATAAACTGTCGTACACGTGGGATTCGTCATCAATGTGTGTGTTTTCAGCATTTCCCAATTTCCCCACCGTTCCACACCCCTCCCGATTTCCCAGGACATCTCCTGTCTGTCTGAATACAAACACTGTACCACGTAAAGCCGGCTCTTATTACCGCAACAGTGCTTTCAGACAGAAAAGCGCAACGGATGAAGTTGGGAACATGTCCTGTCTTCATGGCCTGTCTGAAAGAGGCTAAAGTGTCACATAGTAAATGACTATGTATTACAGGCTTTTGCATTTTTTAGTAAAAAAATGTACTCCTTATTGGATCTGTTAAACTGTACAGACTGACTGGTCTGATCCAGAATGGAGATATGAAATCCTTCTTGAACAGATTGAGTTTTAGAAGAAAAAAATTAAAGATGGAGATGAAACAGTTTTTGCTCAAAAGGAGAGATAATGTATGAATGCAGTTCTGGTTATAATGCAACCTTCAAACCTGTTGAACTTTATTATCAGTAGTTATAAATAATGTTTTGCTCTCCCTTTACAGAAAACATATAATCAGTAAAGAGAGTTATAAACTTCTAAAGACAAACGTCACTTCAAAGAGTCAAAAGAAAATGAAGTGTCAGGTGATATTTCACTTTTGTGTGACAAAGAGACAATATTTTTAAACATGCATTTGATCATGTTATTTTTTTACAGTCAGTAAGAAAACATTTAACAGTTGTAGGTTTGAGCTTTATAACTTGTTTTTACCTTTTTTTTATAAGACAATCGTTGGTGGTTTTTTTCTAATGAAAAAAAAAAAACCCAAGCGACCACATGAAAACCTTTTATTAAACTATTTACAACAACATTCATACATGTGTAAATATTCACAAAGTCACAAAGCATCTCTGTTGACAAGATGAAAAGTCAAACAATTGATTTGCTCTCGGAGACGTAGTCAAAAGATATCACACAGCCGTTCATGTTCAGAGTTTTAATTGAGAATAGACACTTTCTTCAGTTTTCAGATCTTTTTTCATCCCTCTTGCAGTTTTCCTTCCAGAGTAATGTATTGCAGCATAGTGCAGATCCTGTCCACTTTGAGACTGTGAACCAAAACATGCGTTGTATAAAAATGTCACATCTGTTAATCTGTTAATAATCATTTTATTACATATTGGGTTGCTTGAAAAGAACGCTTTACTTACAAAATGATCTCCTGCTTGGCTTGTGTTTTCTTGCCTTGTTTGCAAAGAAGTTTTTTCTGTCCCTAAAATAAAAACATAAAATTTCCTTAATTTGACTTTTGATTGAAGATCTAAAGATGACTCAGCAGGTTTGGTGTAAACATTTTTAGAATCTATTGTCTATGTTTGTTGGACAATACGGTTTGTGTTTCAGAGGAAATAAGTAAAATAGAATAATTCAGAATGTGCTTTTAGAAAAGTTTCTAGAGGTTTGACCTCCCTCGTAGTCTTAGCTTACTTCATCAAATAATTAAAAGATTTTGTAAATTAGATGCTTGAATTATGAAAACACATTGATCATCTAAACAGCCTTCACAGCAAATCAAATGTATTTGGTCACAAATACAGGACTGTTCTATACTGATTTTCTAGTCAGCATAGAGTTGTTCTCCATGTCATACATGAGATGCGGTATCTTCAGATTCAGAAGCCTGAGACTGAATCGCCAGACTGTCAGATAACTTCTCCTCCATTAAACCCACTTCCACCTCAAATTCATCCAACAATACTTACTTTTAAATTGTTTACGTTCTGCTTTTTGGTAACAGAGCAAAACTACATTTATGATCACAGAAATGGTCAAGCAGCTGATTGCTATAATCAGTCCAGGAAATTCAGTTGAGTCTGTAAATAAAAAACAAAAAGTTAAGGACTATTTCATCATTTTTAAAAAAAGTTATTTTTGCACACATTTTACGCACACACTCACACACACACACACAACAAGTCACAAGTATACTCTTCCTCGTTCAATTGAACAAGAAGGTGTTTATATTTATATACACTTATATCATATAAAATGTTTATAAATCATACCAGCTTTCACTTTAGTTCCATTTCCGAAGAAAATCTGTCCACATGAAGCCACAGCACAGTAATATGTTCCAGCATCAGAGGAACTGATATTGTTGGAGAACATGCATCTTTTCTTAGAATTAGATTCAGTCTCACATCCATTATGTCTGTTTCCATCAGTGTAGAGAACTTCAGGAAAAGACTTATTTGATCCAGATCTGAACCAGAACACGCTGACATCGTCTGAGCACATCAAGTTCTCAGCACCATAAAGAACTGAACACTGCAGAGTAGTAACTGCACCAGAAGGATCTGAAACTTTTGTCTGTTGAATTTCAATGGAGTTTGATGATCTCTCTGTGTTTCCTACAGTAGAAAATACAAAACTGTTAGTGAATATAATTTAATCTCATTTTAGAAGTTGAGAAGAAGAATTAAGTAGATTTGTGTATGTATCCAGGTCCCACAATTCATAAAGAAAAAGAAACCTTCCGCTCAACCACTCACCCACTCCCTGATTATTTTGCTGGGTTGCCAGTTCTGATGTTGATCCTCTTTTTTTTCTCTTGTATTTGTTCAATTTTGGGGAATATCTGAGGGCTTATTTATTCAGCACTGAGTTTTCTTAAGTGTATTTGAACCCCCAATCATTTGAACTGTGTCTGTACAAGGGGTGCAGCTTGGCTGCTCACTACTACTACTACTACTGTCATTTAGCAGACGCTTTTATCCAAAGCGACTTACATTGAGAGAACATACAAGCAAGAAATCAAAGAGAAGAAAACAATATAAGGAGGTGGACTGTTTGGAGTCCAGTTTAATTCCGACGCTGATACATCAAGTGTATCAATGTTTTTTTGTTTTTTGTTTTTTTTCTTTGTAGAGATAAACTCCCAAATTGCTATCATAAATCATAAATCAATTCCTCATTAAGACTGAAAGTGTTCTTTAAAGAGGTGAGTCTTAAGTCTGCTCTTAAAAGTAGCTGCCGACTCTGAGGATCGGACCGAGTTTGGTAGGTCATTCCACCATCGGGGGACAACAGAGGAGAAGAGTTTGGAACATGATCTCATGCCACGTTGTGGTGGAAGCGCTAGGTGTCTTTCAGCGGCTGAGCGTAGCTGACGCGTGGGAATGTAGCTCTGGATGAAGGAGTGAAGGTAAGTAGGAGCTGTGTGTGTTAGAGTCTGGTAAGCCAGAAGCAGAGCTTTGAATTTGATGCGTGCTGCAACTGGAAGCCAGTGCAGAGAAATAAGCAGCGGAGTGACATGAGCCCTCTTGGGCTGGTTGAAGACCAGACGTGCTGCTGCGTTCTGAATCATCTGCAGAGGTTTAATATAGTTGTTTCGTAATATTCTGTTTAATTACAGCTGTTTATTATCAAATTTTAAAAAAGAAATATTAACATTAATTTGTCATTTCAAAAATTGTTGACACAACTTAGTACTAATAACACTATGCAGTTGTAGATAGTTCATTAATAAATGAAAGATTAAAACAACATTAACAATTAAATTTTATTACCTGTTATTAACAAATAGGTCCCATTCCAGTAATTCTTATTCCAGTCAGCGATTGAGCAGTGATACATTCCTTCATCTTCCTGAACTGTCTTTAAGATGGTAAGAGTTGTAACCTGCTCATTATATGTTGACTTCAGTCTTGAGTCTGAAAATTCTGGTTCATACTGTGGTTTTCCATCTTTAATCAACTTCACCATTAATTTCAGAGTATCTCCTGTACTCTGCTTGTACCAGTGAAGTTCACTACTGCTCTGCCTTTTATCAGGCAAAGTACATGTCAAATATGCCGTTTCACCAAGTTGAACTGTGGCCACTGGAACCAGAGTGTCTGAAAAAAAGTTTTAAACTTTAAAAAATAAAATCACAATACTAGAATTAGACATCGGAAAACTATAGATTTTTAAAAATACACAAAATTTAGGGATAAATGTTCAAACAGTGTTGTTGTAAAGAAATATAAAAAAAATGAGAAGTGTGGATGGAACTTACACCCTTGTTGAAGTAGAAGTAGTGTAACCCAGAACAGAATCATCTTTACACTGCTGGGCTCAAACACTTGTTTTTTACTTATCTTTCAGTGGCAGAAGGAGGAGTAATGATCAAGAGCATCTGATTGGTTAGTTCAAAATGTTCTATTAAAAGTGCACTTCCTTTCCTACTGAGGTTTTTTCATTCTTACACTGTTTTATCTTTAATTTTTATGTTTTTATTCCTACTAACACATTGAGTGATTCAATTTGAAAAATACAATATAAATTTAGAAAAGTGTAAATAAACATTAAAGAATGTTTTGTTGAAAATGTAAAAAATGTCAAAAGAACTCAGTAAAGGGCTTGATGTGAGTTACTTCAATTCAACTGAAACAAGTGTTTTGCCATTTCAACTCGAGCAATTAAATGTAGCAACTGATATTGCATTAATGTTATTGAATCAAATCAACTCAAGCCTCATTTAAATAGCACATTACTTGCAGTAACCCGATGTGCTTTTCAACAATGTATATTAAAACTAGAAAAAATATATATATTTATATTATATTTATCTTGAAGATAAAATAAAGATAACGTGGAACACCATTACCCAGACTCTCTGCTCATTGTTCTAGGAGACTTAAACAAAGCGAACCTCAGACATGAGCTCCCAAAATTCAGACAGCATGTTACCTGTCCAACCATGGACAGTAATATCCTGGATCACTGTTACATTGTCATGAAGGGCGCCTATCATTAAGTTCCTCGTGCAGCTTTGGGTCGTTCTGATAACTGCATTGTTCATCTCCCTACAGAAGATGAAACTCAAATGTATGAAGGCTGTATTCAAAACTGTGAGAAGATAAATGACTGAGGCAAATGAGAAACTATAGGCCTGCTTCGACTGCACTGACTGAACTGCTTTTTACAGATTTAACATCAAACCTGAATAAATTCCCTCACACTGTGGCCTGTTACACCAACTTTCGTGAGAACTTGTGCGTGCGCCAACAAAAACTTTCTGCACGTACAACAACCATAAACCCTGGTTCACACCCAAACTGAGGTGGATTGGAGAATTCAGAGAAAACATATTCAGCTCTGGAAACAAGCTCCTGTACAACCAGACCAGAAACATAATTAACAAGGAAATCAGAGTAGCAAAGAAGTGCTACTCTGATAAACTGAAAAACCACTTCTCTACAAACAATGTCCACTCACAATGGCAAGGTCTGAAAAAAAGTCACTAATTACAGGAGCCCAATCCCCCAGTCTGCAGGGAATCAACACTTAGCAGAGGTGTTGAATGTGTTCTATTACAGATTTGACGAGCCTTTCTTCACACCTTCCACCTGTATGGATATCACGCCTTGTTCTCCACCACCACTGTCCCTCCCAAACCCCCACACATCAGCTGTGTGAGGATGAGGTCAGCTTTTTAGGAGACAATAAAGCCCCTTTCAGACAGGCCATGAAAAAAGTTAATGTTCCCGGCTTCGTCCGTTACACTTTTCTGTCTGAAAGCTGTTTAAAAGCAGCCGAAAGGCTAAGCTTAAAAAAAAAGTGACGTGTCTGAAAGTACAACTCTGATTAAATACCAGATCGAATTCGCCGCAAATATTCCCAAATGTCTGTCTGAAAACGGCTTTAGAAAGGAAGGCTCCAGGTCCAGACGGTGTTTTTCCTTCCTGCCAAGAGGTCTGTGAACACTTGTCTCCCATCTTTACAATAATCTTCAACACCTCACTGGAGCTTTGAAAGTCCCTTCCTGCCTGGAAAGCTCTACCATCATCTCGGTCCCCAAAACACCCTCCATCCAGTGATTATATGACTACAAACCCATCGCCCTGAAATCTGTAGTCATGAAATCCGTTGAAAGGCTGGTGTTGAATTACCTAAAGTCCATAACAGGATCCCTGCTGGACCCCATGTAGTTTGCATACAGGGAAAACAGTTCAGTGGATGATGCAGTCTACATGGGGCTGCATTATTTCCTGCAACACCTTGACACTGCTAGGATGTACACCAGGATGTTGTTTATGGACTTCAGCTCTGCATTTAATACTGTACCATCCTCCCAGAAGTCCTCCAGTCTAAACTGTCCCTGCTCTCTGCCCCAGCCTCCACTTGCCTTCTGACAAACAGGGCACAGCATGTGGGGCTGGGGAAAATAACATCCAGCACCTGGACCAGCAGCACTGGTGCCCCCCAGGAAGAGCCCTCCACCCCTGTGTGCTACAGATCTCTGTATGCCAAAACCAACCACAAGATACACTGTCACTATGTAGAACAAACATGTTTAACTCGCCTAATGAATAAATAACCTCCTCTGTCATAAAAAAAAATATATATCTATACCTGCACTGTACTCATACATGTCAACCTTATGAGAATTAGGGAGACCATAGGGGGTTGCCAGTAGTGTTGGAGTGCTGGGGAAGGGGTTAATTTTTGCAGCAGGGTGGGAGCATTTGGTCCTTCAGTGTCAGAAATCAGGAGAAATTCGGGAGAGAGGTGGCTCCGGGAGTTTTTCAGTGGGGCACTAAAATTCAGGCGTCTCTCGGGAAAATCGGTAGAGCTGACGTGTATGAATGTACTACCTGACTTCAAACCACCAATAAGACTTTCATAATGGAAAAATAATACTAATGTATCTTCTAGGGGGGCAACTGTAGCCTAATGGGAAGTAGATTGCCTCTCATTCAACTGAACCATACAAAATGGCTGCCCTCTGCTCCTCACATAACAGGTAAGGATGGGTCAAATGCAGAACCTGAGTTTCCCAAAGAAAGATTAGTAAAGTAAAACATTATTATTATTTTATGTGTGTTTTATGTCCAACACTCTCTATTATCTCTATATATGTCTGTTTGTATGAACAATAAAGTAAATTAAATGTTTTTTATAAGATAAGTTGTTGGGGACTCTGGGTTTTGGGTAGATGCCTTTTCTGTTACTTGTGTTTTCTACCTCACAGTGGAGCTCTGGGCACCACGATACTGCTCTGGCTGTGGAAGGAGAATTGTCTGGTCTGGAGTCATACCTGCCACTTGTCATCTGATCAACACTGCTCAAAAGTTGAGCCTCTGCCATTGCTGACAGACCACTGTAACCGCATGGTGAATCTTGGCCTATTGTGAGAATTATTTCCTGTGAAGTCATTTCAGTGACAAAGTGAAATTCTTGAAGACACACACAAATCTTAAACCCTGTGTTCTCTGCTCTGTTTTCAGTGCTCCTTTCGGACTCCTGCCATCATACTCAGCAAGATCCTCAAATCACTTCCAAATGACGATCCTTCATCGCCAGTGTACAGCTACGGTCACATTTCTGCATCATTTCTGAGTTCTCTGAATTCTGTCACAAAAACTCTCTGAAGTATTTTCTATTTCAAGAATGCAGATTCCTACAATAGTCTTCTGCTGCACTTTGAAGTGCATGTGTGAACATCAGCCAAAATACATTATTTGCAAATCCTTCAAAAAATTATTGTTATAATTAATCTTTTTCAGAAGCTATTGTTGCCTGCAACACATTTATGTTAAACTAATTTTATGTTACCCACCAATTATTTAATCTTGTGATGTTACAATGATTCTCAACAGATTCTGATTTGACGTTTGTAAATGGATTGTTTTTCCCTTTATCTTATATTGGGAATCAGACTTAGATTTTTTTTAGCCTGGTCTGAGATTGCAAATGTTTAATTTTCTCATTGACTATAGAGAGGGGGAAATAAAGAGTATAATCACAGGTTGTTGATTAATGTTGTAAAACAAAACTGTCATAATTTGTGTTGTTTAAACAGGAAACAGGAAAAAACACAGGAGGCTCAGCGATGAAGTAAAAAAAAAACAATGCATTAACAAAGAAACAAAAAGGCTGCCATGGCAGCAAAATTAAGATTTACAAAACTACAGGGATATAAGAGACACTGAGGATTAAGACGTTAATGTGGCAACAAGGAACACTGAGTGAGCTCAGTATTTAAACAGAGGAAGGTGGATGAGTGATTGAGAACACCTGGAGAGGAGAAGAAGAGATACAAATCAGAGAGATGTGAAACAGCTGATGAGAGAGAGTGAAAATGGAGGCACTATAGTGTGAAAGTAGGTCATTATTGATCAGGAGGTAATTTTCTCAGTGCCAGCCCCCAGCAGGCCACATGGAATAATTATCTTTGTGCAACCCCAACCCCCCCCCCATTAGTATTAATAATACTACTAGCAGTACTAATACTAATGACTTGCAGATATTCATGGAACAGTTAACTGACACTGACAGAGAAGAGTCACAGACTTCAGAGTGAAACATCATGTCAGATTTTATATTTTATTGTTCTGTTTTCTTTCACATAAAAAAAGAAAAGTAATTTATGAATTATGTCATTGTCTTTTACATTTTGACATTTATCGAAACAACTCCAGGTTTTTTGTGAAATGGGTAGATTTTCTAACAGACAAACAAATACAGACAATCACACAAAATCTTTGCATCTGAGAAATTATTGAACATCTTATAGTACAAAATTGTGATTTTTTTTAAAACAACTGTCTCCTTAAAAAGTAGATATTTATTTACTCTCACATCGGTGGTTGATGCTGTAAAAAACATTAATAATCAGAGTTTAACTTGGGAGTAAACACTTTCCTGATTCTTCATCTCTCTCGTCTTCTTTACTCGTGTACTTTTCCTTCCAGAGAAATCCAATGCAGCGTATTTCAGATCTGGTCCATCTTCAGTCTGTGTAGTAAGTAAGTAAGTAAAGAGTTTATTTAAGTGTCCTGCACAACAAGGTGCCCAGCCCTCATGGGCTTACAAGACACTCGCACACAATATACTTTAAATTACAAGATGGTCATCCAAAAAAAAGGTCAGAATCCATTACCAATAATACATTCCCGTATTATTTTACAAATACAGGGTTCTCTTACGCAACTTCCATGCCAACTCCAAAAACTTTGCTAATGTAAATACCTCCTCCCTGTAGTAAATATTAGGTTCATTACGAAGTTAAATTGTTACATATGTATTGAGAAATGTTTATATATTGAAAGAAATGATGTCTTGTATCTGTGCTTACATCATGATCTCTTGGTTGGCTCAAACTGTCGCATCTTGCCTGTGAAGACAAACTTGAGTTTTCTTTTCCTAAAAAGGAAGAAGCACATGAAAATCATCTGACTTTTCATCCAAAGATGATTTAACAAGTTGTTATTCTGCATTGTGAGGATTTAAATTTTCAAAGATAAATAAAGCAGAACCAATTCTGAATCGCTTCTTGCAACATTATTGTGTCATAACGTGACCAATAAGCTGTTAGAAAGACTGTCAACGTCTTCAGACATCCAAACCCCCAATTCACTGAATAACACTTACTTTTACATGGTTTACATGCTGCTCTTGAAGTTCGATAACAGAAGAAAACAATATTTACAGACACAGAAAGGGCCAAGCAGATTATTGTTATCACCAGTAGAGTAGATTCAGTATTTGCTGTTTGTTCTGTAAAATGAAGATAAAAGACATTTTAAAAAAGACTCAGTTATGTTTGCACTAACATTATAGAAGTAATAATATTACTGTATATTATCCACTAATAAGCATAAAATAATACCTTCTATTTTAGTTCCATTTCCAATTAAAATGTGTCCACATGTGGCCACAGCACAGTAATAAGTTCCAGGATCAGAGGAGCTGACAGTCTTAGAGAAGTTAAAAACACATCTTAAATCAGATTTATTTCTACACTCATGTCGTTTTCCATCAGTGTAAATGATGTTTGGATGAGTATTTTCTGATGTTGTTCTGAACCAGAACACGCTGAGATCTTCTGAACACGGCTTGTTCACGGAGTCAGAAAAGACTGAACACTGAAGAGTCACTGGGTCTCCTGGATGGACTGGATTTAATCCTGTCTGCTGTTGAACAACAGTGTAGTTCAATGTCTTCTCACTGTTTCCTACAGAATATAATATAATACTGTTAGAAATTATTATTTAAATTATAGGTGTGTTTTCTCATTTGAAAGACAGGCTTGAAGATACCCAAAACAATTCAAATAAAAAGCAGTTCATGCACACGTTACCTTTTATAGTTAAATATGTGCCATTCCAAATATTCTTTGTCCAGTCGATGAAAGCGCAGTGATACATTCCTTCATCTTCTTGAACTGTTTTCAGGATAATCAGAATGCTGATTTCATCATTAAAAATTGCATTCATTCTTGAAGTAGAAACATTTTGTCCATGTTCAGGTGCTGCATGATTCCGCAGTTTGAAAACTAACTTTAGAGAATCTCCTGTTATTTGTTTGTACCAGTGAAGTTTACCACTGTTATCCTTTTCTTTAGGCAAAGCACATGTCAAATTAACAGGTTCACCAAGTCGAACAGTGATCACTGGAACCGAAGTGTCTGCATTAGATAAAAGTAGAACATGTTAAACAATAAAGTCAGTAAAGTTGACGTTAAAGAATTAGGACAAGATGAACCTAAGCAGTTTTAATTTTGGAAGTCATGTAAATACTTCATTATAAATAACTATAGATGGAACTTACATCCTTGGTGAAAGAGAAGCAGTGTCACCCAGAAGAGAATCATTTTCACACTGTCAATGCTGGGGCTCTTTAGTCTATATTGCAGTGAAAGAAGGAGGTGGGGTGATCCAGGGTCTCTGATTGGTTAATTCAAAACATACCATAAAAATGCATTTCCTGTTTCACTGGTCTCTCCTTTTCAGGTGCTCTGACCCCATTGAAGCAATTATCATAAAAATGTTACAATTTTAAGAAAGTTTTGTGTTCTAATAATATAGAGTAGCTCAGTGATAAAACAATGAAGTGAAATGTTTTCTGTTTTTTTCTTCCTTGAAAGAATGAAGAAAAAGTGTTAAAATTAATTAAAATAAGTGTGTTATATACAGTATATATTTGTAAACATGTAATGCAATTTAGAAATTTTTAACATTATATTGTAATGAGGAAAAGAGGTAAAGTGAAAGAAACATACATTTGTTTTTGACTATTGTGATTTGTGAAGAGAGGGACTAAAGTTGTGTTTGTTCCAGAAGCTGGCTGTGGGAGGACAGTTCAGAAAGGAGGAACCTTTATCTGAAAGGATTATTATGCCTGTTTAGGCCAGTCCACGGGACAAGGAGTTGTAGAACAGTCCCTCATTTGTGTGTGTGGAAGGTCCTGAAAAACTTTCTAGATGTTCACATCATGGTGATAGCTATGGCAGCCACGGAGGAGATTTCCTAAAACCTTGGTCACAATGACCCTTATGAACGCATCATTCATACAAATCTCCCATTTACTACAAAATTTGGAGTTTGTGAACATTTGTGGAGGTGGATACTGTTTCCTACAGAAAGTTGGAAGAACTGCTGCATGAGTAACTTGATGAATTGAGAATATGAGGTGATTATCTTCTGTAAACTGGCTAGAGAGTACTTGCTCTCTTCATACAGGTGCATTGGAACCTTCCTCTGGTCTACCGACAACCATCTTAAAGAAATTCTTGTTGTAAGATGTACAACCCTAAATTCTGTGTGTTGATCATTACAACTGCTCTGAAATTTGAGGACATGCTTCTAATTTCCAAGATGACAATAGTCCAGAGAGATTCTAGCTGCAACTTTTACAGCTGCAACTACAGGAAGGAGAAAATCTACTGGCTCTAACCACTGCTTTTGAGGACCTAAAGAGAGGACAGCCATGCTGGTGGATGCAGGAATGGATTCAGAGGAAGCACCTCTAAAGCCAGCACCAGATTCAGTTAACCCTAACCCTGGATCACGAGTTAGATGGGGCCACGACACCTTTGCTGAGCTGTTGCATCGTGTTGCCTCACGTATAATAAAAAATGAGAAGTGTAATTTTCCAGAAACAACTACTTTTTATTATCATGTCTTTTATGTTATTGTAATAACATGCAGTTCTCTACAATTTTATGAGTAAATAATATATAAAATAAAAAGTTGATAATCCCAGATCATCATGTGCTGTGATTAGCCTGCCTGCCTGCCTGCCTGCCTGCCTGCCTGCGACCACTTTTTCCAATAATGATTAATCTAACGTGTTACTATTTCCATACCAGTAGGGAGCTGTGACTACTGTCATCGTTGACATTACTGTTACTGTAAGTATTGGTAAAACTGGTTGTTGTAACTAAATTACTTTGGGAAGGAGTAATCTGTAGTCAGAAATTGGATGAATATGTCAAGGTAACAGTGGCAACACTGTCTATCTACTTGTCTAATATTTTGACAGATGTTTGATATATTTTATACTGACTTCCTGTTGCTATCTGAAAGAAAGGTTTTTTTTTTTTAGCCAGACACCATGAGGTAACAGAACGTGTCCAGTGGGTCTCTATATGTGTGCATGTGCACATTAACAACTTTACCAGGTTCATAAAAAGTTGTACATTATTTCCTCTGTGGTTAAACAGAGAAACATCACGATAAAAAAGCCAATCAGATCATTTGAAAATTGTTCACTCCCACTTTGCAAGATTATATTAGGGCGGATCATCGTATGATCTGCCTTTAGTTGAATATAGCAAACATGAAAATGTTGTTCATAATTTCTGCACTGCTGATGCTCAAAACTGGATGTAAGTATACTTAAAGATTAAATACACTCAAATATTCACGTTAGTCTCACTCACTCATTCGTTCATTATTATGTTCATGTTATTCTGTTTCTTTTGATGATAATTGAAAATGTTTGGGGAATTTATTTTCAGGCTGCACTGAAGATGAAAAGTTTGTGACAAAGACTGTTGATGTTGGACAAAATGTGACTCTGATGTGTCCTCGACAGAAATCTCGTTTACACCAAGAAACCTGGTTCTGGATCAGATTTGTTTCTGGAAACCGTCCAGAGTTTCTTGGTGCCGCATTCAGCTATCTGACAGATGGAGTTGCTAGTGCTCCCGACATTAACGTAAATCATGATGAAGAAGCTTTTATGTTGCATATTAATGGAACTAAGCTGAGTGATACTGGACTTTACTACTGTGGTAGAGTCAGAAATCTTAACATGATCATTACTAATGGAACGTTTCTGAAGATTAAAGGTAAATACAAGTTAAACTATGTAAAAAAAAATTAACTAAAAATATTTTTTCTTCCGAAGAGTGAAAAATATTTATTTTTAAAATCTTGTCTTTTATTTCCCAGATACAGAATCAGATATCACTGCTGTCACTCAAGAGGCTCCGTCTGATCCGGCCCGTCCAGGAGACCCAGTGACTCTGCAGTGTTCAGTCCTCTCTGATACTGAGAGGAAAACCTGCTCAGCAGATCCCAGAGTGTTCTGGTTCAGAGCTGGATCAGATGAGACGCATCCCAAACTAATTTATACTCATGAAAACAGTAGAGAAGAATGTGAGAAGAGTCATGAAGCGGACTTTACACAGAAATGCGTGTACAACTTCTCCAGGAACATCAGCCCCTCTGATACTGGAACCTTTTACTGTGCTGTTGCCACATGTGGAGAGATCCTGTTTGGAAATGGAGTAAAACTGGAGATTGAAGGTATCTATATTAGTTTTCATATTTAACAATAATAATTCAGAAGCTAGTCGACAAGTCCCAGAAGTTTAATTCAAATATAATGTAGAATTTTTTCAAGATTTGAAAAAACAAACATTTGATTTTATCTGTTTTATTTTTCCAGAACCCAAAATAGTTCTGATTCTGTTATGTGCTGCTTTGAGTGCGAGTCTCGCTGTTATATTCTGCCTCATTTATGCCATCAGGAAGAAAAGTTGTGGATGTTGTAGTGGTAATACAAGTTTTATACATCAGTACTATATCAAATTACATTTTGTCAAAACTACAAATTATTAACTTTTATGTTAATACATTTTCTGTCACTCTGTAAACAGTTTCTGATAGAAGTCATCAACAAATTCAACAGGTAAAGTAAAAGGAAACTTAGCATATTGTTTTTCATAATACCATGTAATTTATCATGTATTTTTCCATAAACCTGATATTTTTCTTCAGAGAGATGAACATACTTTGGTTTATGCTGCACCAACATTCACCAAGAGAAAAGCTGCAAAAGCAGAAAGACGGAAAGAAAAAGCACCTCTGGAGGAGACGGTCTACAATGATGTTAAAACATTTCATTAAAACATTTATATTGTTTTGTAATTGTGATTAATGGGGTTCCTACATTTCCAAAACAACTAATCATGCACTTTAATTACTGAAAGATAAATTGTGTGTTAACACACAATAACAGTTTTCAGCCTGATTTCAGTGGATGTACAATGTTTCTTGTTCTTCACATTTTATATGTGAAAAATTCAATCCACCTATTTGTCTCTTTTGTAACACAGTACCTGTTTTTAGTAGATGAATAAATGTTACAAGTATAACATCTGTAGTATATGTGGAAATTATTGCAAAATGA
>SSNP01000008.1:7174888-7201208 GCA_006937955.1 Pachypanchax playfairii
CTCAGTAGTATTCATAAACACTCTAATCTAACAGGCTGTTTCACATCATGAAGGTGGATTTAATAAAGATTAAATTTTGTTCTCAGGATTTTAAACACAGTATAACATTGACTCAGTATAATGTTATTAGTGACACCAGCTGCTGGTAAAATGCCATTAAAGTATTTTGCAGTCCTGGTCTATAAAGAGGAAGGAAGTGAGAATGTTTTTTTTCTGTGACTATTATTGGCACATGTATGTTCTCTAATACAATTTTTAGTAAACAGATTCATAGTGGCTTATGTTCATGTCAGATCAGCCTTGATGATTGTATTATACAAAACGTGTGTATTATACATAAATGTATACTAAAATAAAAAACCCTCTATATTTATTGTCTCACACTGTAAATCTGTCATGAGAGCAGGAAGTGAAGCCACATGCCTTTGATTGAGTAACTTTGACCAGTAACTGAAACTATTGTCTGCTCTGTGTTTCTACTCAATATTTTACCAGATGTTTGATATACTGACAGAATACAGACAGTGGATGTTGCTGCTTCTGCTGGTGTGGGAGGAAGAGTGATTAGCACAGGCAGTCCAGTATCTTACACAATAAATCCAACTTACAAGCAGACAAATCCAAACACAATCCGAGGTCACATACCAGATTTGATGGGCAGATAAACAGATAGGAGCTGAGACAGAGGCAGGTCGAAGACTCACAAGCTTTGTTGGAGCTCATCAGAAGCAGACGGGTTCCAATGGGGCTAGCAAGAGAGGTGGTCTGCGGCAGGGGAACGTTACGACAGTGAGCTTTCACAGGGGACCAGTAGGGGGAGAGCGAGAGCAAAACTTACTTAGTTCTGCTTTAATAACACCAGGTCATCTAAGTTTAAGACTAGTGGCATTAATATATCTGTGCTTCATTAATAATCCTGTGACCCTTCAAGGACCATTTTCAATCCGTGCTCTCAAACAAACAGATTGTTATTCACAGCCTAACACTGTGGTCGTAAAGAAGAAACTGTAAAATTTTAATTTGTATTTGTGTAACTTTTTAATTCTCATAGAGAACAGATACTCCACATGTAGAGTAAAAACATAAACTGTCTGACTCAGACCAATCATGTGTTAGCATTGTGCTTTGGGGCGGGTGTTCAGGCGCGATTAGCAGCAAGTGCCCAGGCAGGCAAAGCAAAACAAACATGGCCGTTCTGCTGGATGTATGCATGCATAAAAGCGGCTATTTAATCTATTTTAAGATAACTATGATTTCCTAGTTGAAAAAAGAGCAAAGGGAAGATTTCCTGATGGTAATGATGTATGTGCTTTTCTCCTGACTGGATTTGACAAGACCTTTATTTACTGTGATTGGCTAAAAACAAGTCATGATAGGCAGAGACTTGCTGGCGCAGCTTCCAATAAGCTGAAAATATTATACCAGATGGCCCTCCCTCATTCAGACAGAGCAGTTCTGGATCCGACTGGTTAGTGGTGCTACACATAGATCTGGCAGAACCAGGTTATTAGCTTCCAGTTGGTGTAATTTAAATTCCCCTTTTAACACACAGACTTCCTATTGATCAAGTTCTATTGCACACAAAAAAATTAAGTACTAAGCAACCTAATACATTATCAGCGTCCAAAAATCCTTGTTACACTATATTTGTCAACACTGACTTCTTCTTATGTTGCCAAAGAACTTCAAATAGTTATTTACTTTTTGTTTTACTTTTCTTGTTGTTACCATAGAAAAACTATCGTAAATCATATGTCCCAGTTTTATGCAGCATTTTTTTTTACTTTTGTGGAGAGAGAAGACAGGGTGAAAAAAAGAGAAGAGAGTGTTTCATTGAGCTGCAACTGTTGTCAACAGCAAATTTCAACCTCAACCACATTGAATTGATATGAACAACACTGGGTTGTATCACCTCTAAATGATGTAATTGCAAGTGTAAACTTCAAACAAATTAGATCAGTCACACTTTCTTGTTGAAATTTAACACTTTTTAAGTCAAGTAACACACAAAGTGTTTCACACCACAAAGTGACTTTAACATATATTCACATTTGATGGTGATGAACTACATATTGTTGCCACAGCTGCCTGAAACAGGCTGACAACTAATTTGTGTCATATAGTCACTCTGACATGTTTGTTGTGTGATGATTTGTTTTGCAACATGATGTGGTAAATGAAACATGCTGAGGGCTGGTTTATTGTACATTTTAATCAAACATAGATGTTTAAAGGAACGACAGTCATGCAAAATTTGACAATTAAGCATTTCCTTGAACAACAATAAATTCTTTGTTTTACATGGAGGAGATTGGTTCTTTATTGGGTCCTTGTTTCAGTAGTTGTTGTCTAACGCTCTAAAAAAAACTTCCAAACAATTCTCAAAATTAAATTTGCAGACACTGACAAAACTTTTTTTATAAACAAAACAATTTGAATTGCGTACAACAATGTAGTACACTATAGCTCAAAGTAAATATAGATTAAAGTTCAGTACAAGGTGATACCAAACAACTCACTTTATCAATTTAAAATCTTGAAAAGCAGCATAGATCCTGTTTGTCTCCACAGCTGCTTTGACTGTTCCGTTGTCAGCTTTTATTGGTGTGAAGACAGCAGCAGAGTAAATCCAGCCATTCTCGCCTCTCTTAGACACAAACACATTGATCATTTATCAGACATTACATATTTTAAATTATTGAAACAGGTTTAATTTAAAATAGTTATACTTCACCTGTTGACTTTTCTTGCCACCACTATGTTTAGTTTCAACAACAACTGGGTTATTAAAAAAAAGAAAACAGAAAACTGTCAATAGAGTTGCTGCATTTTCAAAAGTAGAAATATAAGTAACTGTTTTACCTTCACAGTGAAGACATTTCTTTTTCTTGATGAAGCATGAGAGGACGGCAATAACAATCACACTGAAAGTCAGGACAGCGTACAGAAGCAAGATGGAACCTGAAACATTGTTAAAAGGGAAAAAGTTGAATGCAGGTAAGCAAAATGTGATGATTCATGACATCATGTCCAGTTTGTATAAAAAAAGGGACATATTTTACGTTGAATGTACACTGTGAAATGTAATTTTATTTTTAAAGAGGCCATTTCACACATATTTCATGACTTTGTGGTTATTTCTTAAGTATTAACCTGTAATATAAAACATTTAATTTCAAAAAAATATTAGGAAACACTCAATCTATCTGCGTCAAAATTCGGCTAGCTTTGTCAGGCTTCGCCTGTAACTCATTAATATTCATTATTCGATTTTGCTGGACTCAGATTAGCTAACAAACTAGCCTATAAGAGCAAGGTATACTGTTTCCTGCCCTGCTGCGCATGGCAACAGCAGACGTTCTCTCTTCCTGTTTGCTACGTCTTATGCTAACAGCTTTTAGCTGCCGGAGCTGATGAATACTAACAAGCAAAGGAGTTGTGATGAAACAAATACAGGCCGTTCGAACTCTGGTTTTATCGCCACCTGCATAGTTGGGAGATAAAAATTGAAAGAGAAGTTGTTGACCTGTTTTCACACCCACTATGAAGGTAAGAACACCTGTGGAGCTAAAATATTCAACAGAAACCTCAGAAAAAAACATTTTTAATGGAAGGGTATCTTTAACAGAAAATCTTTGGTGGA
Source organism: Pachypanchax playfairii (assembly GCA_006937955.1). Lineage (NCBI taxonomy): Eukaryota > Metazoa > Chordata > Actinopteri > Cyprinodontiformes > Aplocheilidae > Pachypanchax > Pachypanchax playfairii. The sequence goes on from SSNP01000008.1 coordinate 7,178,532, forward strand.
GCTCACTTATTTTTTGAACTTGTCATGAAAACTCATTTTGAGTTATTCAGGAAGATTTAGTGGTTATAAAATAGTTACATGAATTGATGAAACTGATTTAATCTGAAAAAAATTAACCCTTACATGCATTGTGGTCACAACAGTGGACAAATATTCAAAAGCTGTTTTCTTGTACACGAAGGAAGGATTTTTGTTGTAATAACACTTTAGCCACCGCATGCTAGTATGTCACTCTGCAGGTGGCTGGCACTGCATTTTATGTGCATTCTTACAAAATCATCAGAATAATGTCATCAGGATATTATAATTTACATGCGTTTCTCATAATGTTTCACAGTCAAAACACGCTGTCCTTTTGAAAAAACATATCGGAACCATAGGGGAAAGTGCATTAGTCGTTTCAGTAGTACATGTTTAAATATATATATATATATATGTATATATTCTAGTGCACTGAACTTAAGTTGGTTTAGTTTAAACCAACTTAAGTTAAAAAAAGAAGTGTTTTTGAATATTTTTTAAGTAAAAGGAAATTGAAATAATTAAAATATGAATCCAAGGTAAATTATAATGACATTAATCAAGTTATTTTACGTTCTGCAAACTTAAATTATTCAAGTGAGTTGAACATAGTAGCGTGAATATCCCCACATTTTTGTCTGTTTGATGAATAGATTAAAAAATTGAGTTACCTTTATCCTCCACTGTCACTTTGGTTCCATTTCCAAATAAAATCTGTCCACATGAAGCCACAGCACAGTAATATGTTCCAGCATCAGAGGAACTGATATTGTTGGAGAACATGCATCTTTTCTGAGAATCAGATTCAGTCTCACATCCATTATGTCTGTTTCCATCCGTGTAGAGAATGTCAGGAAAAGACTTATTTGATCCAGATCTGAACCAGAACACGCTGACATCGTCTGGGCACATCAAGTTCTCAGCACCATAAAGAACTGAACACTGCAGAGTAGTAACTGCACCGGAAGGATCTGATACTTTTGTCTGTTGAATTTCAATGGAGTTTGATGATCTCTCGGTGTTTCCTACAGTAGAAAATACAAAACTGTTAGACAATGAGATGAAATGACATTCTCTAAGTTGAACAATGAGCTCAGACATTTAAAGATTATACATGTAAAGAGTAACACAAATACACAGTGATGCAAAAATGGAATCTATATTTTTTTAAACAGCGTTACCTGCTCTTATGATTTTACATTTGGAATGGGATGAGTGTTTATGTAATGAGGAAGAAAAAAATCTTAATCACAATTTGCTCTTAGAGCAATTTCTGCCCATCTATCTGTCAATTTGTATTTTCTTTTTATTTCTGCAAAATATTTGTTTGTTGTTACATTATATTTTCTAATTAAAAATTAACTGACAGATGATATTTATTTGAAACTGCTGACTAGAATATATTTAACATAAAATGGAAAATATGAAACTAAATGGCTGGTTTAGCTCATGATCCACTAAGATGAATTAAGCCAACATCTTAACATTTTTCAATGCCAGCTGTAATTATCTAATGCTGTTCACTAAGATAGTCTGACTACATTCTGAAGATGGTTCAGTTCAATCAGTGAGGATTCTCAGGCAAATGATAGATGGCCTGTATTTATACAGTGTTTTTCTAGTCTTACTGACAAATATGTCTCATTACACCCTGGTATTTAAAAAGAGTAACTGTTCGATAGAGATTAAAGTATTTATTTTTTCCCTCATACATTAGTGAGCATGATTCTGTTCATTTATTATTCTTTGTTATCAGTTAAAAAACAACTAAACATTAATTTGTAATGTGAGTAACGAAATTGTTGATACAACTTGAACTATAGTTGTACATAATTCATTCTTAAAAGAAAGCTTAAAATAGTATTACCTGTTAAATGACATTACCTGTTATTAACAAATAGGTCCCATTCCAGTAATTCTTATTCCAGTCAGCGATTGAGCAGTGATACATTCCTTCATCTTCCTGAACTGTCTTTAAGATGGTAAGAGTTGTAACCTGCTCATTATATGTTGACTTCAGTCTTGAGTCTGAAAATTCTGGTTCATACTGTGGTTTTCCATCTTTAATCAACTTCACCATTAATTTCAGAGTATCTCCTGTACTCTGCTTGTACCAGTGAAGTTCACTACTGCTCTGCCTTTTATCAGGCAAAGTACATGTCAAATATGCTGTTTCACCAAGTTGAACTGTGGCCACTGGAACCAGAGTGTCTGAAAAAAAAGTTGTAAACTTTCAAAAATAAAATCGCAATACTAGAATTAGACATCGGAAAACTATAGATTTTTAAAAATACACAAAATTTAGGGATAAATGTTCAAACAGTGTTGTTGTAAAGAAATATAAAGAAAGGTACAAACAAATCTGAAGAGAGCGTGGATGGAACTTACACCCTTGTTGAAGGAGAAGCAGCATAACCCAGAACAGAATCATCTTTACACTGCTGGGCTCAAACACTTGTTTTTTACTTATCATTCAGTGGCAGAAGGAGGAGTAATGATTAAGAGCATCTGGTTGGTTAGTTCAAAGTGCACCATTAAAGTGTACTTCCTTCCATGCTAGGGTCTTTTTTTTTCATTCTCATACTGTTTGTCTTTAATATTTGCGTTTTTATTACTGCATACACATGGAGTGATTAATATGTTGGGGTTTTTTTTTATTAAAAGATAAAATTTTAGCTGAGGAATCACAGACATCATGCCAGCGATCTTGTTTACAAGCAATAAATGTTATGTGAGATACATGAACATTAAACCTTTACTGGCATGTTTCTGCCCGACTACCATGCAGATGGAAACTCTTACTCAGATACAATGGAGAAAAAAAATTGCCTGACCAGTTCAATAGAAGTATATCTCACTATTATTATTATAATGACTTGCAGCTGTTCGTGGGACACTGACAGAAAAGAGTGACAGAATTCAGAGAGAAACATCATGTCAATTTTATAAATTTTATTGCTTTGTTTTCTTTCACAAAAAAATAAAAATGAATCCATTAATTGTGTCATTGTCTTTTACATTTATTTTAAAGGTGCAATATGTAAGAATTTGACATAAAAACAGTAAAAGTAAGGTTAACCTATTTGTAACAGATTTTGATCTCAGCCGGCTGGGTTGTCGCCAGTTTTTGCTACTTTGAATTTGCTGGTCTGGGATGGAATCATTGTTTACAATAGTTATTCCGTGCCCAGACTTCCTGGTTTCATAACGAATCATATGTGAGCCTGCAAGGTTGCAAAGCCTTCAACACAAGCAGCTGTAATTCCACAACAACCAGCAGCAAAAAGTAGCAGCTCTGTGGATGGAATGGAAGCTAGTAAAAGAAGTGGCCCTAGGGTTACTTTGGGTAAACTGTGACAATATTCAAAAAAATTGAACAAATACAAGAGAAAAAAAAGGAGGATCAACTTTGGAACTGGCAACCAATCAGGAAATTCGGGGGGGGAGGGGGGGAGTGGCTGAGAGCAGCTCTTTTTTACATGAACTGTCTATTTCTTACATATTGCACCTTTAAGGAAACAACTCAATTTTTTTTATGAAATGCTAAAACAACTTGGCTGAACTTTCTAAATGACAATCAAATACAAACAATCACAAAAAATCTTTGAATTTTAAAAAAAGTACATATTATACATATATCTTGTGATCTTATTTTAACAAAAAAAGTTGTCTAAAAAAATAGACATATTTGTTTACTCTCACATCAGTGGTTGATGCTGTAAAAAACATTAATAATAATCAGAGTTTAACTTGGGAGTAAACACTTTCCTGATTCTTCATCTCTCTCGTCTTCTTTACTCGTGTACTTTTCCTTCCAGAGAAATCCAATGCAGCGTACTTCAGATCTGGTCCATCTTCAGTCTGTGTAGTAAATATTAGGCTTATTATGAAGTTTAATTGTTGCATAGAGGGTGAGAAATATTAATATTTTAAACAGTAACGACGTTTGTGATCTGTGCTTACATCATGATCTCTTGGTTGGCTCAAACTGTTGCATCTTGCCTGTGAAGACAAACTTGAGTTTTCTTTTCCTAAATAGGAAGAAGCACATGAAAATCATCTGACTTTTCATCCAAAGTAGATTTAATAAGTTGTTATTCTGCACTGTGGGGATTGAAATGTCAAGAAAAACAACACAGAATAACTAAAAATGAATTTCACAACAATATTAAGCCATAACATCACCAACAAGCCACCAGAAAGATTAGGGATGTCCCGATCAAGTTTTTTGCCCTCGATTCCGAGTCTGAGTGATATGATTTTGAGTATCTATCAATACAGAGTCCCGATTTGATACTTCTATAATACATTAAAAATGGATTAAAAAAGAGCAAATAAACAGATCTAGGATGTTCCTTATTTTTCTATTTAATTCACCCTATTTAAATATTTAGCTGCAGGAGGCACTGAGATACTGGGTTGCTACAGCACCCATAGAGGGAAACTGATTAGCATGTTCTTTTCAGAACTGAATTAGGTCGCTCAACTTAGGGGTGTTTTTTTTTCCGAGAGGTAGGTCTGCACTTGAGTTTCTGTTGATGTGGTACTCAAAGACCTTCCCTGTGACTGCATGGTTTTAATACAGTACGTACAGACCACAGACATACTTGTGTTTTCTGCTTCAAGCTGCTTCCATGTTCTACTTTGTTTCAGAGACACTATTTAGATGCAAAGTGATGCCATGCTGCATGCTTTGCTGTTTCTGTGTAGATGCAGTAAAAAATAATGAGAATGTACATACATCAATGTTCATATCCTGATTGGGAGGTAACTTCTGATCGAGTCTGAAACCACGTGATTGCGCCCAATTTCTGATCACGTGATCGGATCTGGACATCCCTTCTCTTAGGGTCTTCAGCAGTTTAAACTCCAAGTACTCCCAATTTACTGAATAACACTTACTTTTACATGGTTTACATGCTGCTCTTGAAGTTTGATAACAGAAGAAAACAATATTTACAGACACAGAAAAGGCCAAACAGATTATTGTTATCACCAGTAGAGTAGATTCAGTATCTGCTGTTTGTTCTGTAAAATGAAGATAAAAGACATTTTAAAAAAGACTCAGTTATGTTTGCACTAACATTATAGAAGTAATAATATTACTGTATATTATCCACTAATAAACATAAAATAATACCTTCTATTTTAGTTCCATTTCCAATTAAAATGTGTCCACATGTGGCCACAGCACAGTAATAAGTTCCAGGATCAGAGGAGCTGACAGTCTTAGAGAAGTTAAAAACACATCTTAAATCAGATTTATTTCTACACTCATCATGTCGTTTTCCATCAGTGTAAATGATGTTTGGATGAGTATTTTCTGATGTTGTTCTGAACCAGAACACGCTGAGATCTTCTGAACACGGCTTGTTCACGGAGTCAGAAAAGACTGAACACTGAAGAGTCACTGGGTCTCCTGGATGGACTGGATTTAATCCTGTCTGCTGTTGAACAACAGTGTAGTTCAATGTCTTCTCACTGTTTCCTACAGAATATAATATAATACTGTGTTAGAAATGTATTCTTTTAATTGCAGACATGTTTTCTCATTTGAAAGACAGGCACAAAGATATTCAAAACAATTCAAATAAAAAGCAGTTCATGCACACGTTACCTTTTATAGTTAAATATGTGCCATTCCAAATATTCTTTGTCCAGTCGATGAAAGCGCAGTGATACATTCCTTCATCTTCTTGAACTGTTTTCAGGATAATCAGAATGCTGATTTTATCATCAAGCCTCACATTAATTCTTGAAGCAGAAGGATTTTGTCCATTTTCAGGTGCTGCAGGATTCCGTATGAAAAGTAATTTCAAAGAATCTCCTGTTATTTGTTTGTACCAGTGAAGTTTACCACTGAAATCCATATCATCAGGCAAAGCACATGTCAAATTAACGGGTTCACCAAGTCGAACAGTGATCACTGGAACTGAAGTGTCTGCATTAGATAAAAGTAGAACATGTTAAACAATAAAGTCAGTAAAGTTGACGTTAAAAAATTAGGACAAGATGAACATAAGCTGTTTCATTTTGGAAGTCATGTAAATACTTCATTATAAATAACTATAGATGGAACTTACATCCTTGGTGAAAGAGAAGCAGTGTCACCCAGAAGAGAATCATTTTCACACTGTCAATGCTGGGGCTCTTTAGTCTATATTGCAGTGAAAGGAGGAGGTGGGGTGATCCAGGGTCTCTGATTGGTTAATTCAAAACATACCATAAAAATGCATTTCCTGTTTCACTGGTCTCTCTCCTTTTAAACTGGTCTGACCCCTTACAAGCAATTATCATTGTTATAAGAAAGTCTTTTGTTGTAGTTATATAATATTTTGAACGAATGCAACTTTTTATCAAACAGTCTGTATAAAAATTTTAAACAATTAGTATTTAATCTGGACCATATTAATTGTGTGCATGTGTGAGTGTTTGTGTGGTGGGAGAGGGACTAAAAACTAAAATAAAGTCTTGCTGAGCTGTTGACATGTTTCTTAACTGTTCCCTTCTCAGATTTTGCATTTGTTGTTAATGTGACCGCGCTGATGAATGAACTGAACACCAAACTGTGAGAGAAGGGTCTTTTTCTTCATTAAATGCAGTCAGGTGAAGACATTCATTAGAAAGTTAGTTTCATACAAGCCAACTAGAGAACAACATTCTCACTTACATGCAAAACTTGCAAGAAGTCCCACCATCAGCTGATCACCTCTGTAGCCTACTGTTTGTACTCATCCATGTTTGCAGCCCTGCATGGTGAGTTTTTAAGGTGATTTGAAGATCTCAGAACAATCCAGGATAAAATACACATGGTTTCCTCTCCTTTTACCTGCTGTGTGGATTATACACCCAGTGATGTTCTGCTGGAACTAACTGACTTACAGTCTGATGTAAAACCTTTATGGAAGATTTATTTAAGTGAGTTGGAAAGGAAGGAAGTTTATTGTAATTCCATGCATGTAATGAGAATGGTCATATGTTGATACACTTGAATGAGGCTCTGCTTCTAAATAGTTTTGCTGTCTTTCATAATGTCCCTGATACTCAAGATTATCTGAGCACTCCCCAGACTCTGAGTGTTCACAAATAGTCTGGTACCTCTGATCTAGTCTAAACACACATTGGTGAAGAAAACAATCTAAATAAGTTATTTATGTGTGCAAAATGAAGTCGAGTAACCCAGAAAGCTCCCATAATACTGGCAGAGCTCTTTGAGTCAGGATCACTGCTGGATTTTTACTCTTCTTTTAAGGAAGAGACCTTTCCGACCATAAGAAGACACACATTTGTTCTCTTTGACTCTGCTTACATATGTGAACAAACATTCTCAGTGATAAATCAGGTATAGATTCTTGCTCACTGATGAGCATCTGCAGCTCCACCTCAGACATTCCACTTTACTTTGATGCACTTGTCAAAGTCCAGCAGAGACAAGATTTCTCCCACTGAACCAAAAAAAAATATTAGGAGATACAAAGGTAAAAATATTCCCGTTTTGTGAAAACTGACTGAATAAACAACATTTTTTTGTCCGGCAACTCCATTTTTTCATTGTTTAATCATAACCTATACTTTTACCCAGGGGTAGGCAATGCAAGGCCTTGAAGGCAACTATCCCACATGTTTTAGATGTTTTCCTCCTTCTACACATCTGATTCAAACCTCTGCAAATCCTGCAGCAACTTGTTAATGTTCACCTGAATCATGCAAGAGAGTGATACTCAAGGCCTGGAGCTGCTTTGTGCTGCTTTTCATAAAGAATGAAACAATGATACTGGTCAGATCCTCCGCAGTATTTTTTGTTCATCATGTGGCCTCATGGAAAAAATAATTGCACTCTCCTGTCTAATACTTATGATAACAGCTAAGTGTTAAATTTTAAGGTTCTATACCATGCAAAATCAACTTTTTGGAGCTTTCAACCATGTTGTGTTAGTTCCTCATTAAAAAATACCTGAGTGGTTTTTGGCTTAAGGCTTTTCTCAGTAATACTCCTACATCATGTGCTCTCAGCAGCTGCTCCACTCTCTTCTGGAATATGACTTACAGTAACATAGTGACGTAACAATGTTAAATCAGGACCTGCCCGGCGTGTCTGTGCTGCCTCTGCAGATTAAACACACACTCTGAGCTGCAAGAGTCCAAAGCAAGACACTATGCACCACCGATTTTCAGAGTCTTTTTTCTGCACAATCTTTGAATTCCAAAAATATGTATTTGGTGACCTGGTCTCTCAATGCAATTGACAGAATTTAGTCGACTCAAAGACTGGCTAATTGGGAGCCATGGTGGCCGAGTATGTTATCAATTCGTGGGGACAGTGGAAGATGATGATGGTGTAATATTTGTGCCACAGACTTGAGCACACAGTGAGACTGATCTGAGCACATATTTGTACATATGTGAACCTGATCTGCACTTGTGCAGCTCTGTCTCTGCTTGTTCAACTCGGTTTCTGCTCATGTGCACAAAAACAAATACAGTACTATAAAAGTATCTATTATTAGTAGTAATAGTCATAGTAGCATTAGTATTAGTACTACTTAGTAGTGGGAGTAATGGCGTGCAGCTGTTCACAGAACAGTTCATTACTCATTGACAAAGAATATAGACAGACTTCACAAGTAAATCATGTCAGTTTTATACATTTTATTGTTTCATTTTCATTCATATAAAAAAGAAAAAGTAATTTATGAATTATGTTATTGTCTTTTACATTTTAGTTTATGGAAACAACTTCAATTTTTTCATGAAAAGCCAAAAAAACTAAAACTTAAACTTTTAAAAACTTTTTAAAAGACAAACAAATACAGATGAGCACACAAAACCATTAAAGCTGACAAATTATTGATCATGTTATACATACTTCTTGTGGGTTTTTTAAAATAACAATTCTCTCTTTAACAACTTTACATATTTATTTACTCTCCCATCAGTGGTTGATGCTGTAAAAAACATTAATAATCAGAGTTTAACTTGGGAGTAAACACTTTCCTGATTCTTCATCTCTCTCGTCTTCTTTACTCGTGTACTTTTCCTTCCAGAGAAATCCAATGCAGCGTATTTCAGATCTGGTCCATCTTCAGTCTGTGTAGTAAATATTAGGTTCATTACGAAGTTAAATTGTTACATATGTATTGAGAAATGTTTATATATTGAAAGAAATGATGTCTTGTATCTGTGCTTACATCATGATCTCTTGGTTGGCTCAAACTGTCGCATCTTGCCTGTGAAGACAAACTTGAGTTTTCTTTTCCTAAAAAGGAAGAAGCACATGAAAATCATCTGACTTTTCATCCAAAGTAGATTTAACAAGTTGTTATTCTGCATTTTGAGGATTAAATTTTCCAAAGATAAATAAAGCAGAACCAATTCTGAATCGCTTCTTGCAACATTATTGTGTCAAAACGTGACCAATAAGCTGCTGGAAAAACTGTCTTCAGCCATCCAAACCCCCAATTTACTGAATAACACTTACTTTTACATGGTTTACATGCTGCTCTTGAAGTTCGATAACAGAAGAAAACAATATTTACAGACACAGAAAGGGCCAAGCAGATTATTGTTATCACCAGTAGAGTAGATTCAGTATCTGCTGTTTGTTCTGTAAAATGAAGATAAAAGACATTTAAAAAAGACTCAGTTATGTTTGCACTAACATTATAGAAGTAATAATATTACTGTATATTATCCACTAATAAACATAAAATAATACCTTCTACTTTGGTTCCATTTCCAATTAAAATGTGTCCACATGTGGCCACAGCACAGTAATACGTCCCAGGATCAGAGGAGCTGACAGTCTTAGAGAAGTTAAAAACACATCTTAAATCAGATTTATTTCTACACTCATCATGTCGTTTTCCATCAGTGTAAATGATGTTTGGATGAGTATTTTCTGATGTTGTTCTGAACCAGAACACGCTGAGATCTTCTGAACACGGCTTGTTCACGGAGTCAGAAAAGACTGAACACTGAAGAGTCACTGGGTCTCCTGGATGGACTGGATTTAATCCTGTCTGCTGTTGAACAACAGTGTAGTTCAATGTCTTCTCACTGTTTCCTACAGAATATAATATAATACTGTGTTAGAAATTATTATTTAAATTGTAGACATGTTTTCACATCAAATTTTCATTTTGATAATTCAAATAGATACATATTTCTTTATTAGAAAATCTTGAAATGTTTAAAAAAAACTGTGGAACTATAAGATGTTGCCTTTTAAATGCATTAACGAAACACTAAGAGATTCCCATTACATTACCCTTTATAGTTAAATATGTGCCATTCCAAACAATCTTCCTCCAGTCGATGAAAGCGCAGTGATACATTCCTTCATCTTCTTGAACTGTTTTCAAAATGGTCAGATTGCTGATTTTGTCATTAAGCATCGCATTCATTCTTGAGGCAGAAGCATTTGGTTCATGCTTTGACAACATGAAAATTAACTTCAGAGTATCTCCTGTTATCTGTTTGTACCAGTGAAGTTTACTAGTGTAATCCATATCATCAGGCAAAGCACATGTCAAAGTAACGGGTTCACCAAGTCGAACAGTGATCACTGGAACCGAAGTGTCTGTATTAGATAAAAATGTACAACAAAGACTTAGGACAGTATGAACATAAGAAGTCTCAAATTTGGAAGCCTTGTATAAACTAAATAGGATTTTATAATTGTAGATGGAACTTACATCTTTGGTGAAAGAGGAGCAGTGTCACCCAGAAGAGAATCATTTTCACACTGTCAATGCTGGGGCTCTTTAGTCTATATTTCAGTGAAAGAAGGAGGTGGGGTGATCCAGGGTCTCTGATTGGTTAAATCAGAACATACCATCAAAATGCATTTCCTGCTACACTGATCTCTCTCCTTTTGAGGTGTTTTGACCCCATAAAAGAAATTATCATAAAAAGCTCATTGTTTTAAGAAAGTGTTACGTTCTATTTATGTTTTGGAAAAAATGCAACATTTTATCAAACAGTCTATATAAGAATAAAATAAAAGTTCAATCTATAACATATTTATTGTGCCTATGTGCATGTTTGTGTTGTGGGAGAGGGACTAAACGCTGAAGTATACAGTCCATTATTCTGGTGCAAGTTACCAGGGTTGTTAAAATACTTTAGCAGAGATTTGCCAAGAGATGCTTAAGTCTCTAAATGTTGTGTGACTCCTGGCTGACATGCCAAATAGAGGACCAGGATGATGCTTGTGGAGAGGCAGACAAGGGTGGCCATCTTGTTTTTTTTTTTTAAAAAAACTGAATGATTGAGTGATTCAAAATTAAATTATAGCAAGACGAGGGAATTAATGGGTTATGATACATAAAATAAATTTAAAAATTACTACTTAAGTAGTTGTGATTATGACACAGAGAAGGAATTCTTGATAAACTGATAAAGTTTGATCAAGGAGGGTTCAAAACAAAAACATACTGTCCCAATAGTGGATTTTTCAGCAGCTCAGCATTATTATGAAAGCATATCAAATTATGGACACCATCCATAAACCACGACAAAGACTTGACCGTATGCTAGGAATCCAAGTCCTGGATCCAGTGAGGCCAAGATGAGAACGTGAATGGGTTTTCCCTCCAGGTGCTTCCTCCTGCAGATGAAAACTTTAAATGAACCGGCTCAGGTGGGTGTGGTTATTTTGGTTTAGCCTGTATCACTGACGGCAGATAGGTCATCCTTGAAACTCTAGGGGTCTTAAAATCCAGGCCTCAAGGGCTGATGCCCTATGTGTTTTAGATGTGTCTCTGCTACAACACAGCATACCTCAATGATGGGTACAGTGTTGTCCACAGAGAAGTTGTCTATAGTCTGTTATGCAGTCTGTGATACTGTCAATATCATATCCAAGTGGTGCATAGATCTCTTCCCACGCAGTAGAACTGAAATAGTCCCTCAGAGCCTCTTCAGTCTGATGTTGTTGTTCATAAACACAGCCAGACCTCTCTTCTTACCACTTTTCTTGATTCTGTCAGAGCAGATCAAAATTGTCTGTTTATGTGTGAGTCCAGAGTTAGCGCAGTTAGCCATGACCCAGTGAAGCATATCAGACGGCTCTCCCTGCAGCTCCTTTCATGGTGGGTTAGAGCCGCCAGTTTGTCCACTTTGTTGAGGAGAGAACACACGTTTCCCATAATAATGGATGGGATGATAGTCCTGTATCTCCTTGCTTTGCAGCAATACCCAACCCCTGCGTTAGTGCCTTATTTCTTCATCCTCAGTTCATGGGGAATGTTGACATGGAAGGCAGTACAGTGGAGCTACCAAAAGCTAGAAGCTGATCCCTGGTGTAAACAGTGGGCGATCAGGCACTTACATATTCACCAGATACAAATGCCATGAAAAACGCAATTAAGAACATAATGGTCCACAAAATTCTATTGTGTGACAAAGCTATTCACAATGAAAAATGCTAACAACCACACAAACAAACATTGAAGAACATATAAATAAAAAAAATCAGGATCGAGTTAGAGCTGCTGAAACAGGCAGCCTGCTCACGTGGCACCAGAGAAGGAAAAAAGCCTTTAACCATTCTTGGTGAATTCCGTCCCTTAGTAGTTGATTCATTTGTGCTGCCAGGTGCTCATGGAATGCTGTAAGTTTCTTTAGAAAGTAGACATGAATTATATCAGGGCCTGGTGCTTTCCAGTTTACACACTCAAGACTCTTTCTTGGATGTCTGCCACTGTGATTGTGACTGGATTCTGTTCAGGGAGGTTTCTGTGGTCCTCTCTAAGAGCCACCAGCCATTGCTCATTGTTGTTGTGTGATGCCCTCTTCTCCCATATGCTATTCAGTATTATTCAGTATTATTCAGTATTATTCAAATGTCATGTTAGTTTTCTTTTAATTTTGTCATGAAGAACAGCTTTTGCAAATAAAACAAAAGCATTTATGCTTGACTGGGATGTTTAATAAAAGGAACTTTAACAAGTTTAGCAACTTCTAATCTCATAAATAAAAGGGAAATGGTTTTCACTTACTGTATATAGCACTTTTTAGGTCAGTAGGCACAAAGTGCTTAACAGCACAAAGTGACATTAACCCATTTACACACACAATCGGGTTTGGTATTGAGCTACATATTGTAGCCACAGCTACCGAGAGTAGGCTGAAAAAACAAGGCTACCAATAGAATTAAGTAATCAAGCATAAGTATTTATATAAAAGATTGTCAAATGCAAAATGTAACAATAAAACATTTTCTTGAACCACCACAAAAACTTCAGACCTGAGTTGCTTTAGATGGAGAAAATTAGATCTTTATTGGGTCCTTGTCTCAGTAGCTGCTGCATAACTCTCCAATAAAAACTTCCCACTCATTCTCAAAATCAAAATTGCAGACACTGACAAAATTTATTATTACAAACATAATGATTTACAAAATTTCATATAAAACATAATAGCATACAGCGCCAAGTAAATATAGATTAAACTTCAGCACAAAGTGAAACAAAACAAGTCACTCAATTCAATTAAAAACCTTAAAAAGCAGAATAGATCCTGTTTGTTTCCACAGCTGCTTTGACTGTTCTGTTGTCAGCTTTTATTGGTGTGAAGACGGCAGCAGAGTAAATCCAGCCATTCTCACCTCTCTTAAAAAACAAAGAGATCATGTATGAAATGTTAAATATTTTAAACCACTGATACAGGTTAATTTTACAATAGGTTTACTTCACCTGTTGACTTTTCTTCCCACCACTGTGTTTGTGAGGTTCAACAGCAGCTGGGTTATGAAAAAAGAAAACTTTTATTATAGTCGCTCCACTTTCAAAAGTAGAAATATGAATAATGGTTTTACCTTGACAGTGAAGACATTTCTTTTTCTTGATGGACCACAAGAGGACGGCGATAACAATCAAACTAAAAGCAAGGACAGCGTACAGAGGGATCACCACCTTGAAATGCTGTGACCACAAGCTGGAACCTAAAACATTGTTAAAAGGGAATAAATTAAATAGTGGATAAAATGAAATGATACATTGTATCACTTCCAGCTTGTATGAGGAAAAAGGGCCCATTTTACCTTGAATGTAAACTGATAAATGTAATATTGTTCTAAACAAATTTTTTTAATGGATTTCATTGAATTTTTGAACTTAATTGAGTTAACCTGAAAAAGTTAACCCTTCCATGCATTGTGATCACTACAGTGGGCAAATATTTAAAAGCTGTTTTTTATAGACTTATGGAGGATTTTTGCTGTAATTACATGTGAGTAACCACATGCTAGTAGGTCACTCGGCAGGCAGCTGCCCACTGCATTCTACGTGTATTCTTACAATATCATTAGGATGATTTCATTAGGATATAATAATTTACACAAGTTTGTCATAGTGTTCCATAGTCAAATAACATGTTGTTCACTTGAGTAGACATATAAGCACTGTAAAGAAAAGTTTTCTTTGTTTTTTTATGTGGAAATAAAGTTTAAAAAGGAGGAAGTAAGCTTGCATATTTAAATGAACTTAAAATATTTAAATATATGTAGATACAAAGTTAATTCATTAAAGCCTATTTAAATTCATGACATTTTGATTTAACAAGCTTGAATTATTTGAGTGAGTTGTACATAGTTTAGTGAAAATCCCCAAATTAAACTTGATGAATAGATCAAAAATACCTTGATCATCCACTTTGGATCCATTTCCAATTAAAATGTGTCCACATGTGGCCACAGCACAGTAATAAGTTCCAGGATCAGAGGAGCTGACAGTCTTAGAGAAGTTAAAAACACATCTTAAATCAGATTTATTTCTACACTCATCATGTCGTTTTCCATCAGTGTAAATGATGTTTGGATGAGTATTTTCTGATGTTGTTCTGAACCAGAACACGCTGAGATCTTCTGAACACGGCTTGTTCACGGAGTCAGAAAAGACTGAACACTGAAGAGTCACTGGGTCTCCTGGATGGACTGGATTTAATCCTGTCTGCTGTTGAACAACAGTGTAGTTCAATGTCTTCTCACTGTTTCCTACAGAATATAATATAATACTGTGTTAGAAATTATTATTTAAATTATAGGTGTGTTTTCTCATTTGAAAGACAGGCTTGAAGATACCCAAAACAATTCAAATCAACGCAGTTCATGCACACGTTACCTTTTATAGTTAAATATGTGCCATTCCAAATATTCTTTGTCCAGTCGATGAAAGCGCAGTGATACATTCCTTCATCTTCTTGAACTGTTTTCAGGATAGTCAGAATGCTGATTTCATCATTAAAAATTGCATTCATTCTTGAAGTAGAAACATTTTGTCCATGTTCAGGTGCTGCATGATTCCGCAGTTTGAAAACTAACTTCAGAGAATCTCCTGTTATTTGTTTGTACCAGTGAAGTTTACCACTGTTATCCTTTTCTTTAGGCAAAGCACATGTCAAATTAACTGGTTCACCAAGTCGAACAGTGATCACTGGAACTGAAGTGTCTGTATTAGATAAAAGTAGAACATGTTAAACAATAAAGTCAGTAAAGTTGACGTTAAAGAATTAGGACAAGATGAACATAAGCCCTTTAATTTTGGAAGTCACGTAAATACTAAATTATAAATAACTATAGATGGAACTTACATCCTTGGTGAAAGAGAAGCAGTGTCACCCAGAAGAGAATCATTTTCACACTGTCAATGCTGGGGCTCTTTAGTCTATATTGCAGTGAAAGAAGGAGGTGGGGTGATCCAGGGTCTCTGATTGGTTAATTCAAAACATACCATAAAAATGCATTTCCTGTTTCACTGGTCTCTCTCCTTTTAAACTGGTCTGACCCCTTACAAGCAATTATCATTGTTATAAGAAAGTCTTTTGTTGTAGTTATATAATATTTTGAACGAATGCAACTTTTTATCAAACAGTCTGTATAAAAATTTTAAACAATTTAATCTGGACCATATTAATTGTGTGCATGTGTGAGTGTTTGTGTGGTGGGAGAGGGACTAAAAACTAAAATAAAGTCTTGCTGAGCTGTTGACATGTTNTAGTCTTACTGACAAATATGTCTCATTACACCCTGGTATTTAAAAAGAGTAACTGTTCGATAGAGATTAAAGTATTTATTTTTTCCCTCATACATTAGTGAGCATGATTCTGTTCATTTATTATTCTTTGTTATCAGTTAAAAAACAACTAAACATTAATTTGTAATGTGAGTAACGAAATTGTTGATACAACTTGAACTATAGTTGTACATAATTCATTCTTAAAAGAAAGCTTAAAATAGTATTACCTGTTAAATGACATTACCTGTTATTAACAAATAGGTCCCATTCCAGTAATTCTTATTCCAGTCAGCGATTGAGCAGTGATACATTCCTTCATCTTCCTGAACTGTCTTTAAGATGGTAAGAGTTGTAACCTGCTCATTATATGTTGACTTCAGTCTTGAGTCTGAAAATTCTGGTTCATACTCAGGTTTTCCATCTTTAATCAACTTCACCATTAATTTCAGAGTATCTCCTGTACTCTGCTTGTACCAGTGAAGTTCACTACTGCTCTGCCTTTTATCAGGCAAAGTACATGTCAAATATGCTGTTTCACCAAGTTGAACTGTGGCCACTGGAACCAGAGTGTCTGAAAAAAAAGTTGTAAACTTTCAAAAATAAAATCGCAATACTAGAATTAGACATCGGAAAACTATAGATTTTTAAAAATACACAAAATTTAGGGATAAATGTTAAAACAGTTTTGTTGTAAAGAAATATCAAGAAAGGTACAAAAGAAAGGTACAAGCAAATCTGAAGAGAGCGTGGATGGAACTTACACCCTTGTTGAAGTAGAAGTAGTGTAACCCAGAACAGAATCATCTTTACACTGCTGGGCTCAAACACTTGTTTTTTACTTATCATTCAGTGGCAGAAGGAGGAGTAATGATTAAGAGCATCTGGTTGGTTAGTTCAAAGTGCACCATTAAAGTGTACTTCCTTCCATGCTAGGGTCTTTTTTTATCATTCTCATACTGTTTGTCTTTAATATTTGCGTTTTTATTACTGCATACACATGGAGTGATTAATATGTTGGGGTTTTTTTTTATTAAAAGATAAAATTTTAGCTGAGGAATCACAGACATCATGCCAGCGATCTTGTTTACAAGCAATAAATGTTATGTGAGATACATGAACATTAAACCTTTACTGGCATGTTTCTGCCCGACTACCATGCAGATGGAAACTCTTACTCAGATACAATGGAGAAAAAAAATTGCCTGACCAGTTCAATAGAAGTATATCTCACTATTATTATTATAATGACTTGCAGCTGTTCGTGGGACACTGACAGAAAAGAGTGACAGAATTCAGAGAGAAACATCATGTCAATTTTATAAATTTTATTGCTTTGTTTTCTTTCACAAAAAAATAAAAATGAATCCATTAATTGTGTCATTGTCTTTTACATTTATTTTAAAGGTGCAATATGTAAGAATTTTACATAAAAACAGTAAAAGTAAGGTTAACCTATTTGTAACAGATTTTGATCTCAGCCGGCTGGGTTGTCGCCAGTTTTTGCTACTTTGAATTTGCTGGTCTGGGATGGAATCATTGTTTACAATAGTTATTCCGTGCCCAGACTTCCTGGTTTCATAATGAATCATATGTGAGCCTGCAAGGTTGCAAAGCCTTCAACACAAGCAGCTGTAATTCCACAACAACCAGCAGCAAAAAGTAGCAGCGCTGTGGATGGAATGGAAGTCAGTAAAAGAAGTGGCCCTAGGGTTACTTTGGGTAAACTGTGACAATATTCAAAAAAATTGAACAAATACAAGAGAAAAAAAAGGAGGATCAACTTTGGAACTGGCAACCAATCAGGAAATTCGGGGGGGGAGGGGGGGAGTGGCTGAGAGCAGCTCTTTTTTACATGAACTGTCTATTTCTTACATATTGCACCTTTAAGGAAACAACTCAATTTTTTTTATGAAATGCTAAAACAACTTGGCTGAACTTTCTAAATGACAATCAAATACAAACAATCACAAAAAATCTTTGAATTTTAAAAAAAGTACATATTATACATATATCTTGTGATCTTATTTTAACAAAAAAAGCTGTCTAAAAAAATAGACATATTTGTTTACTCTCCCATCAGTGTTTGATGCTGTAAAAAACATTAATAATAATCAGAGTTTAACTTGGGAGTAAACACTTTCCTGATTCTTCATCTCTCTCGTCTTCTTTACTCGTGTACTTTTCCTTCCAGAGAAATCCAATGCAGCGTACTTCAGATCTGGTCCATCTTCAGTCTGTGTAGTAAATATTAGGCTTATTATGAAGTTTAATTGTTGCATAGAGGGTGAGAAATATTAATATTTTAAACAGTAACGACGTTTGTGATCTGTGCTTACATCATGATCTCTTGGTTGGCTCAAACTGTTGCATCTTGCCTGTGAAGACAAACTTGAGTTTTCTTTTCCTAAAAAGGAAGAAGCACATGAAAATCATCTGACTTTTCATCCAAAGTAGATTTAATAAGTTGTTATTCTGCACTGTGGGGATTGAAATGTCAAGAAAAACAACACAGAATAACTAAAAATGAATTTCACAACAATATTAAGCCATAACATCACCAACAAGCCACCAGAAAGATTAGGGATGTCCCGATCAAGTTTTTTGCCCTCGATTCCGAGTCTGAGTGATATGATTTTGAGTATCTATCAATACAGAGTCCCGATTTGATACTTCTATAATACATTAAAAATGGATTAAAAAAGAGCAAATAAACAGATCTAGGATGTTCCTTATTTTTCTATTTAATTCACCCTATTTAAATATTTAGCTGCAGGAGGCACTGAGATACTGGGTTGCTACAGCACCCATAGAGGGAAACTGATTAGCATGTTCTTTTCAGAACTGAATTAGGTCGCTCAACTTAGGGGTGTTTTTTTTTCCGAGAGGTAGGTCTGCACTTGAGTTTCTGCTGATGTGGTACTCAAAGACCTTCCCTGTGACTGCATGGTTTTAATACAGTACGTACAGACCACAGACATACTTGTGTTTTCCGCTTCAAGCTGCTTCCATGTTCTACTTTGTTTCAGAGACACTATTTAGATGCAAAGTGATGCCATGCTGCATGCTTTGCTGTTTCTGTGTAGATGCAGTAAAAAATAATGAGAATGTACATACATCAATGTTCATATCCTGATTGGGAGGTAACTTCTGATCAAGTCTGAAACCACGTGATTGCGCCCAATTTCTGATCACGTGATCGGATCTGGACATCCCTTCTCTTAGTGTCTTCAGCAGTTTAAACTCCAAGTACTCCCAATTTACTGAATAACACTTACTTTTACATGGTTTACATGCTGCTCTTGAAGTTTGATAACAGAAGAAAACAATATTTACAGACACAGAAAAGGCCAAACAGATTATTGTTATCACCAGTAGAGTAGATTCAGTATCTGCTGTTTGTTCTGTAAAATGAAGATAAAAGACATTTTAAAAAAGACTCAGTTATGTTTGCACTAACATTATAGAAGTAATAATATTACTGTATATTATCCACTAATAAACATAAAATAATACCTTCTATTTTAGTTCCATTTCCAATTAAAATGTGTCCACATGTGGCCACAGCACAGTAATAAGTTCCAGGATCAGAGGAGCTGACAGTCTTAGAGAAGTTAAAAACACATCTTAAATCAGATTTATTTCTACACTCATCATGTCGTTTTCCATCAGTGTAAATGATGTTTGGATGAGTATTTTCTGATGTTGTTCTGAACCAGAACACGCTGAGATCTTCTGAACACGGCTTGTTCACGGAGTCAGAAAAGACTGAACACTGAAGAGTCACTGGGTCTCCTGGATGGACTGGATTTAATCCTGTCTGCTGTTGAACAACAGTGTAGTTCAATGTCTTCTCACTGTTTCCTACAGAATATAATACAATACTGTGTTAGAAATTATTATTTAAATTATAGGTGTGTTTTCTCATTTGAAAGACAGGCACAAAGATATTCAAAACAATTCAAATAAAAAGCAGTTCATGCACACGTTACCTTTTATAGTTAAATATGTGCCATTCCAAATATTCTTTGTCCAGTCGATGAAAGCACAGTGATACAGTCCTTCATCTTTTTGAACTGTTTTCAGGATAATCAGAATGCTGATTTTATCATCAAGCCTCACATTAATTCTTGAAGCAGAAGGATTTTGTCCATTTTCAGGTGCTGCAGGATTCTGCATGAAAAGTAATTTCAAAGAATCTCCTGTTATTTGTTTGTACCAGTGAAGTTTACCACTGAAATCCATATCATCAGGCAAAGCACATGTCAAATTAACGGGTTCACCAAGTCGAACAGTGATCACTGGAACTGAAGTGTCTGCATTAGATAAAAGTAGAACATGTTAAACAATAAAGTCAGTAAAGTTGACGTTAAAGAATTAGGACAAGATGAACATAAGCCGTTTAATTTTGGAAGTCACGTAAATACTTCATTATAAATAACTATAGATGGAACTTACATCCTTGGTGAAAGAGAAGCAGTGTCACCCAGAAGAGAATCATTTTCACACTGTCAATGCTGGGGCTCTTTAGTCTATATTGCAGTGAAAGAAGGAGGTGGGGTGATCCAGGGTCTCTGATTGGTTAATTCAAAACATACTATCGAAATGCATTTCCTGCTACACTGATCTCTCTCCTTTTGATTTGTGTTGACCCCCTATATTCATGTTCTATTAGTATCATGCCATTGTTTTTATCATCTTGCTTAAATCCATTCTTGTCAGATTAGATTTGAGTTTGTTTAATCTTTCACTTGGGGGTTTAGCTTTATTTTGGGAATCAGGTTTTTGTGTGTTCTCCTTAACTGTAGCTTAGTCTTACTGGTCCTTTTTTTTTTGCCAGTTATTTGAATGGTAGTACAGCGCGTCCTAGTCAGCACCTTGTTTGCTGTCTGTTAGTTTTCTGTTATTTAACTCATAAGAACTCTGACCTGGATTGTTTTTTTTTTTTTTAATCCCACCTTTCCCCTCACTCTGTTGCATGATCTCACCTGCTTGTGTGTTTGAACTCCCAATTTTAGAGCCCTGTTTTGATTCATCAGTTCATCTCCTGTCTGTCCCTAATCTGTATGTAAGTGTGCTATATGTACGTGCTGACTAGTGGACTGGATTCTCTCGCTAACCCCTTTGAGGATCTGTGTTTGACCTCATATGTGTCTGGATTATTGTTCTACCCCGATTTGATTGGCTGTATACTTTGATGCATCTGTATATACAGTATTTGTACATAAATATAATACTGATTAATGTAATCCTGTGAGTTTAAAGTAAATGCCTTCTTCTTCTACTGATTTTTATTGGTAGTTGGCAAACAACGAATGGTGCATTTCCGCCGCCAATTAGTGTGGAGTGTGGACTGGAACAGCACTCAAAAACAAAACCTAATCATAATAATAATAATAATAATACCTATAAAAAAATTAAACTCAAATCCTCCCAAACATTCTATTTTCTTTGAAAAACTGAAATAAAGCCTGATGACATTCACTTTTTGAATCCTTTCTCAATAAATCAATAAGGTCTAGTTTCATTTTCATCTTGCTTAGGTTTTGGATTAGTTTTCTTCTTTCTACTTGATATTTCTGACATTGTAATATAACATGATTTATAGTTTCATCTTCACCACAATTGTCACATTTTCCTGTATTATGTTTCCCTAATATGAATTAAAATGCCTTATCCATGTTCCTCTTTTCTAATAAGCAATCTGCTGCTGCTCTGACTCTGCTTTTAAAAGGGGAGTGGCAGGTGGAAACAAACTGACTGATTACTGGAGAGAAGCAGGTGAGAGTGATGAACACTGATGAGTATGCAGCAGGTACAGAGGTGAGGAAAGAAGTGGCATTTGAAAGTAACAGAACATGACAAAAAGTAAGAAAACTGACGGTTTGACATGAAGTCTAACCTTAACAAGTCTAACAGTATGAGACGAGGTGTGAAAGCTGGGTTGTTTACTTCAGAGAAACTGATCATGAAATGCAGATTCCAAAAATGTAAGATGAAAACTCATTAGTGTCAAAGTGTGCGCAGAAAAACTGCAAAGTGTATTATTATCCGAATTTTCACAGCTTCATTTAGTAAAAGTCAGTTTGCATCAGCAGTCATGGGGAAATGTAACAGACGGGATAAAGTCATTTAATCAAGTATTATTTGACGAGCTTCTGGGTTTAACTGCTCTCTGAATCTGATTAGCTGTAACATGCTGCTTCAGTTATGTGTTTTGACTACTGGTCAAAGTTACTGAATCAAAGGCATGTGGCTTCATTTCCTGCGCTCATGACAGATTTACACAGTGAGACAATTAATATGGAGAGTTTTTTTTATTTTAGTTTACATTTATGTGTAATACACATTTTGTATAATATAATCATCATATTTTTACCATATGAACCCTCGCGGTCTCTGCGCTCCTCTGGCAGCCGTCTCCTTATCATCCCTAAAGTCAGGACACGGACTCACGGTGAGGTGTCCTTCCACTATTATGGCCCTCACCTCTGGAACAGGCTGCCGGAGGACCTCAGGGCCGCAGAGAACGTTCATGTTTTTAAGAGCAGGCTCAAGACCTACCTTTTTAACCAAGCTTTTAACTAATTATTATTTATTATTACGCTTTTTAACTGATTAGCATATTTTACCACATGTATTT